>PISX010002088.1:0-171452 GCA_004024625.1 Mellivora capensis
CAGCTGGCTCTCAGCCATGACTCTCCTCGCCCCCACTCTGCTGAAATCGCTCTTGTCATGGTCATCAGTGACGTCCACGCTGCCACATCTCGGGGAGCATGTCTGTCCTCATCTCACTTGGCCTCCCAGGGACGGTCACCTACCCCATCCTTGAAGTGCTCCTGTCTTTTGACTCCTGCATTAATACTCTCCTAGTTTTCTCCCTCAGAGATCTCTTTGCTCCTTTTCTCTGTGACTCAGGAAATGGCCGTGGGCCCCCTTCTGGGTTCACACTGTTTCCCTGGGAGGGCCCATTCATTTTTAGGCCTTTAAAAACCACAGGTGTGTGGGGCGCCTGGGTGGCTCAGTGGGTTAAGCCTTTGCCTCCAGCTCAGGTCATGATCTCAGGGTCCTGGGATCGAGCCCCACATCGGGCTCTCTGCTCAGAGGGGAGCCTGCTTCCCGCTCCCTCTCTGGGCTCCCCCCTCTGCCTGCCTCTCTGCCTGCTTGTCATCTCTCTCTCCGTCAAATAGATAAATAAAATCTTTCAAAAAACAAACAAACCAACCCACAGGTGTGCTGACAGCTGCCACCTGGATTTCCAGGTGTGTCTGTGCAGTGCCCCCACCCCCACCCCGCCACTTCTACCTGAAGATTTCGTAGGTATCTTAAGATTACAGCTCCAAAATGGAGCTCCTCATTCCTTCCAATTCTTCCACTAGCTATCCTGTTTTATCCTAGTCTTTCTTATTTAAAAAAAAAAAATGGAGGGGTGCCTGGGTGGCGCATTTGGTTGTGTCCAGCTCTTGGTTTCAGCTCGGGTCATGATCTTGGGCTCTGCACTCAGTGTGGAGTTTGCTTGAGACCCTCACCCTCTGCCCCTCCTCCTTGTGCATCCATGCATTCTCTCTCTCTCGCTCTCTCAAATAGATAGATAAATCTCTAAAAAAAAAAAAAAATGGTAAGCTGTTTATTCAGTTATTAAATCCAGAAACCTGAGAGTCATCCGGAACTGCTTTCCTTTCTTTACCCTCACGCTGAGTCTGTAAGCACTGCCTGTGCTCTGCCTATAAAATACGTATTTCACCTTTCCATTTATCGCTGTCTCAGATTTGGCCCACTGTTGCTTTTCTCCTCAGCGATTGTAATGGAACCTAACAGGATTTCTGCTTTCACGTTTGGCTCTTTCCAATCTGTGCCTGATACTGTAACTTAAGAGTGATTTTTATAAAATGTAAATCGAATTACTCTTCTCCCCTTGGTTCCTCTAGCACACTTCGAGTCAAATCCCGATTCCCTACTTTGACCTGCCAGGCTCTGTGTGGTCCAGCCCCTGCCTTCCTTTCAACCTCACTGCGTGTCACTCTGCCTTTGGCTCTTTTGCTCTAGTAAAACAGGCCTTCTTTATGTCTCTAGAACAGTCTGGTCTCCCTCCTCAGCACCTTTGTGGTTTTTGGTCCCTTCCCCGGGAAACTTTCTCCCCAGCTTGTCACATGGCTGGCACCTCCTTTTCCTGAAGATCCCAGCTTAAATGCCAAGTCCTTAGAGAGTCTTCCCTCATCTATGACATATTTCCCGCTGGTTTGTTTCTGTCCTAGTACTTAATGCAATTTGAGATCGCTTTTCCTTATTTATTACCTGATCTGGCAGAAGGCTCTGTGAGGGCAGGAACCTTATCTCTGTCTCGTGTTTGGTGGGTGCTCTGCAGACATACACTGAAGGAAAAAAATGTATGGAGGAATAAATAGACTTGCCTTGCTTATCATATAAATGGTAATCATTGAATGAAGATACAGAAGGAACGAGTCTTAAAAATGGTGGGCTGTACAGGACTGCAGAGGTACCGATCAGATTAAACTTTACAGGGGTAAAAGGTAAAATCCTGTGCTTTGGTTAAAAAAAAAAAAAGTCCATTTCATTGTGCAGAATCAGGGAACTCTGGCTTGTCACCCATTCATAAGGCCTAGGATCCAGAGTGGTGGCTTGAACAGGTAATGAAGAATTTATTGCCACTGTGGCAAGAAATCTGTATGTTTCCATATTAGAGGAGGGATCATCTGACAGTATTCTCCTCCAGTGACACCAATAGAATGATCACAACTTTCTCAATCGCTGTGGACCACCTCGTTTATGCACTCATTCACTCAACATTTTCTGAATACATTCTGGGCACTGGTATTATCGTTGTAAGCAAAATTCTGCAGGCTCTAGTGTTCATGAGACTTGGTAACTAATTCCCAACGAGAAGTGATTTCTCCTTCAGTGAAAGTGTCAGAGGAGATAGCAGTTCGTCGTTGATTGGGAGGCAGGGCGATCTTTTGGTTCAGAACTCCCGCCCCGGCACAAGACTCAAGCCCAGAGGCTTCAAAGCCCAGCTCCATTGGGTACCAACACTTGACTTTGGGCAAGTGTTTACAATGTCTCCGTGCTCCCAGATTCCCCTGTAGCAACCGGAGACAGTAACGGTACCACTGCGTAAGGCTGTGAGCTGCCAATGAGTCCACGTGTCTAAATCATTTAGAATAATACCTGGCCCTTAGTAAGCACTTAATAAATAAGTGGTAAGCCGTTAAGTAATAAAATTGGGGTGTCTGGAGGGCCAACGTTTGGAAGACAGATTGACGGCAGGGAGAAGTGGCTGTAGATGGAGCCGGGCAGATCAGAGCACAAATGATTATTATTTTGTTTATAGTAAAGATGAATCCCTTGAGCTGGCACTTGAAAATCTTGACCGGATGGTCGATGGCATTTGTTTCACGTGACCGTCCGTGTGAGGCTGGAGAGGTACCTGTCCTGTTCAGAAATGTTACCTGCCGGTTGTTTGTTTGTTTTTCCCCCCTTCGAAACGCTGACAGAGCATCACAGTTCTGGAAATGATAAATTCCCAGCGCTCCATGAGCACCTCTTTTTTTTTTTTTTTTTTACTATTTTATTTATTTATTTGACTTATTTATTATATTACTATATTATATTATATTATATTATTATATTATTTATTATAATATTTGAACAAATATTTTATTTATTTATTTATTTATTTGAGAGGTCATAAGGAGGCAGAGAGGCAGGCAGAGAGTGAGGGGGAAGCAGGCTCCCTGCTGAGCAGAGAGCCCGATGCGGGACTTGATCCCAGAGCCCTGAGATCATGACCTGAGCCGAAGGCAGAGGCTTTGACCCACTGAGCCAACCAGGCGCCCCTGAACCCCTCTTCTTGCTTCGGTTTTGTTTCAGTGGCAGCTGAAGTACCCGAAACTGATTCTCCGCGAGGCGGGCAGCGTCCCCGAGGAGCTCCACAAGGAGGTGCAGGAAGCCTTCCTCACGCTGCACAAGCATGGCTGCTTCTTTCGGGACCTGGTCAGGATCCAGGGCAAAGACCTGCTCACGCCCGTGTCGCGCATCCTCATCGGCAACCCTGGCTACACCTACAAGTACCTCAACACCAGGCTGTTCACGGTGCCCTGGCCGGTGAAGGGCACGAGCCCCAAGTACGACGAGCCGGGCATCGGGGCCGCCTGTCAGACCCTCCTCAAGCTCAACGACTACCTGCAGACAGAGACGGTCCAGGCTTTGGAAGAACTCGCGTGCAAGGAGAAAGCCAACATCGATGCTGTGCCCGTGTGCATAGGTCCAGACTTCCCCCGGGTTGGGATGGGGTCCTTTGACGGGCAGGATGAGCTGGACATGAAGAACAGAGCTGCCTACAACGTCACTTTGTTGAATTTCATGGATCCCCAGAAAATGCCCTACCTGAAGGAAGAGCCTTACTTCGGCATGGGGAAGATGGCCGTGAGCTGGCACCACGACGAGAATCTGGTGGAACGCTCGGCGGTGGCCGTGTACAGCTATAGCTGCGAAGAAGGTACAGTGCGCTCCGGGGACACGCAGCCCTGGAGGCTCCGGAGGCGTGTGTGTGTGTGTGTGCGTGTGTGTGTGTGCGTGTGTGTGTGTGCGTGTGTGTACACGTGCAAGGGTGTCGCGTGTTCTTTCTCGGTTTGCCACCCCCAGGTATCTGCAGAGCGCACATCTTCTCATCTAGCGCTCCTGTCTCGCTCACTGCCACACTGGGCTCCCGTTGAATATTTCTGAGCGTAAGCACTGCTGTCACTTCGTCTTTCTCATGCCTGGGAGAGCCATGTCTTGGTTTCACACAGCCAACTGCCGCTCCGTACAGCTCGGCGCACGCTGTACAGTTGCTGTAATTAACTTGCTGATAAAGGGCTGGGAAAACAAAAAATCTGTCAAATCTTCCCAGGTTCCCACAGGTGCGCATTTCCAGCCTTGCCAAAATACTCTGCTGTGGTTGACATCACTGTCTTGATGGGAGTGGTTTGTCAAATACGGACTTCTTCTTGGCTCCACAGAGATTTGACGACTGTCCTCTGCCAATAACAGCCCAAGTAGGTTCTGTAAGCAGACAGTCACCTGTTTTTAGGAAACGCTCCAGCCTTCCCCCTCCACCACCTCCCCACCCCAAATCAGCTCTGCAGTTTTAGACCTAAAAGGGGTGCTGTGGGTGAACTTGTTCTTGAAGTTTCTGAAATTTGGCCCCCTTGGAGCAGAGATCAGAGGCTACCTTTTTGGTGGCCTCCTGGAACTTTCCTCCTTCTGTTGTTCCATTTCTGTGTGTTTAGGGTCTCCATTGTTTTTCAGCCCGGGGGTATAAAAAGACAGTTGAGCAAATCCAGGGCATGCATGACCATTGCTGACTTTGTTCTTTGCCTGATCATTTGACAAAGGAATACAAGACACCGGTATTAGCTTTGTTGTCTGTTTATCTCTTCTACCGGTTTATTGAAAGATGCTTGGAAAGCCAGAGTTCTAGACATCCCATCAGGGAACGAACTGGAGCTTTGGATGGTCAGTGCCTTCCGAAAACTGTTTTTTAATTTGGAGGTCATTATCGCTTTGTATGCTTTTTGTTTATGAAAATGGCTGCTGTATGAAAGGGGTTTTAAAAAGAAGTTCTCATGATTCTCTTTAAATTTCTTCGCATTTCCCCATCTCCGACATTTCCTCAGGACAGCTAAAATATCTTCTAGCTTTAGCTCACGTCTTCAGCCCGGAACAAGGAACTAGTTTAGCGGTTGGAAATTTCACCAGTTTTCCCTGGCACCTCAAATAATGATGCTGACCTGAGAAAATTGCTTGAAGGGGATTTGATGCTGTCCTAATGGAAAGAACTGAGATCCTCTGATCTTTACTAAGGCGTTGCCAGGGATTTAAGAACGATCACATCCAAGAACTCTGGTGGGAAGGAACAATGGATCCCGTTTGTTAGTTTCCTTCTGAAGGAGGCAGCTCTCTGAAGCCAAGGCCGTTGAGGCTGTGGTATGTGATAGCTCAGACCATGACAAAGATGTCTTTGTTCTCCCACCTCCTCTCAGCCCTACAGCTTAATAGTCCTTTTGTACTCCCAGAGCGTGGGTGAGCGAGTCTTTTTTGAAACCTAGAATATCGTTCAGAAAGGAATTTAAATTTTGAATGAATGCTTTCTGTGGTCGGGAGTAGTTAAGACTGATAAAGTATACAAGTATACATAAACACGTAAAGGTTTATCCTTGCAACTGTCTTCTGGAGGAGGAACTGCGGAATTAGAATCCATAAGAGCAGCGGGATTCCTTTGTTCTCTTAGAACAAATCCCAGAGAATCCCAGAACTCTATCTAATAATAAGAACTGCAGCGCTGGGAGCTCTCATTTATTGAGTACCTACTCTGTGCGGGGCGTTGGTATAAGCATTTTACCCGTATTAACCTGCTTTCCTTTTATAACAGCCCTGTCAATCAGTACTGCCATTTCCTCATTTTACAGATGAGAACACTGAAGCACAAAGGGATGATTAACTTTTCCATGGGTATGTAGCTAGTAATCAGCAGAGGTGGGATTCGAACCCAGACATTCTGGCTTTAGCGTTCTAATAGTTAAGGCTAACGGCCTTATGAGCAGATATTTCCTATTCTTGAAGTATAGCTCCCTCTGGCATTTGGGTTTTTAGAATATCCACCTCTGGAAAGGTGAAGGGAATGTTTTCCTTGCCTTCCCTATCAGGTCCAGTATTCTCTGCCCTTCTGCCCGCCACCTCTCTTCTCTCCCCCTGCAACATCTGCTTGTAGCTTCCTACACGTGCTCTCGGGATTGGAATGCATTACATAAGCTTATTCTATGAAATGGAACCTCTCTCTAGGTCTCCGGTTGTGTGTGTGACAGTGAGTCAGATGATTTCCAAAGCAAGTGACTTGAAACTTTTTGACAAATGATAGGTTTACCTCTCTGGCCTCCTTCTAATCCTGCCAGAGGTATGGTAAGGGTAGCCTCAAAGAGAGCCATTTGGGTTAAAATCATGGTCAGGCTTAGGAAGGGCTTAAAGCTGGCAAAGAGAATGGGAATTTCAGACCACGGTACTGTTTTCTGAGTCTCTGAACATGTTTGCCATGCAGTTGCTAAGGGAAGTTCAGTTGGCTGTTCTAGACGGTAGGGAGGCTCCAGAGGTAAACTGAATGCCCTTCTTGCCTTGAAAGGACAGGTAAAGTAAAGTGTGCTCCTGTGATTGTAATTAAGCCATCAGGAAATGTGAGACCTGGAAAGAGACTTTTGAAATCCTCTTGTTCAAGCATCTCATTTTATAGATGAAGACACTCAGGCAGGGAGAACGGCAGTGACGTGTCCAAGGTCACGTAGTTCCCTAGCGACAAGGAAGTGTGACATGCCACAGGAGTTCATGTAAAATGCATTGGGAGTTCAGAACAGACGAGATTACTTCCTGCTGAAATTAAATTCAGGTGAAGCTTAAGATCTTTCAGGACTTTGCTCTCAATACCTTTTCCCATTGAAATCTTTCCGTAGATTTATAATGAGCCAGTCATCCCTCTTTGGTTTATTTCTGTGAGTAGAGGTCATTGAGAAGTAATTTGTATAGGATACGTGTAATTATATACTAAATTCATTGGCTTCACAAGCAGAGCTAGTTAATAGATATCCCCAGTAAGAAGATTGAAATGGTACAACATTTAATCAGGAATGGCTTCAGGGAATCGTGTGTAAATTGGCAGAGTATTTGATTTTCCAGTGCTGGCTTTGCTGGCAATGCTTGTTACTCTCGGATCTTAAAAACCAAAAAACCCCAAACATATATACACACATATGCACAAATTCTATCAGAGAAGACATTAA
The DNA here is from genome assembly GCA_004024625.1 of Mellivora capensis. NCBI lineage: Eukaryota > Metazoa > Chordata > Mammalia > Carnivora > Mustelidae > Mellivora > Mellivora capensis. Next base: position 7,149 of record PISX010002088.1, read on the forward strand.
CAACTCCTTGTTTAATGTAGTTCTACGCCTTGTTCTCTGACTTGAATACCTTCAAAAGGACCAGATAAATAATTATTGGTTACTGTTTTTTGTACATTTGGAAGGAAACGCTTTCTGCAACATTGTCTTTCTTGGAAAAGCAATTCTTAAGAAATTTCACTAGTGCCAAGTATTGCAGATTCTTCATATAGTTTTCCAGATTTCCCAGGGAGGGTGACAGGAGGAAAAGGGAGAGAGGCCAATCCATGATTCTGAGTATGCGATTCTCTGATTCTCCTGAATGCAGGGACTTTGTAATAATTTTCTTGGATTCTAGGACTCCCATTTCACTTCTTTGACTCAGGAAAAGTTGAATTCATTTAAGGCGAGAAATTCGTTACCATACTTTATGTTGAAATGAGTAGCTTCATCTTCCTTAGCTCATCTTTGACAGTATGAAAAGTTAGATGGTAACTGCAGCTAGGAGTTTGGGAGCATTCATAATTTTTTAAAAAAATGCTGTGATACTTAATGTTTTCTGACGATTCCCGGCATCCCTGTCTGAGGTCTCAAAGCTCATTTGACTTTGCTTCATTGTATCATGCCATGTGCTGTTTTTTTTCTTTTTTAAGATTTATTTATTTATTTTAGAAAGCGAAGTGGGGAGGGGCCGAGGGAGAGGGAGAGAGAGAGAAAATCTCAAGCCCATTTTCCACTACACGTGGAGCCCGACTGACTTGGGGCTCCACCTCATAACTGTGAGATTATGACCTGAACTGAAATCAGCAGTTGGATGCCCAACCGACTGAGCCACCCAGGCATCCCTGTTGGTTATTTGTGAAGTCACTTACATTGTTCAGTAAAACTTGTTTGGTGGTCTGAGTCACATTTAATCCCTGTGGAAGTATTTATGCATTGAACAGTAAACATCTCCTGTTTGGCAAGCACTTTTCTAGATGCTGAGCTTATAACCACCAGCAAAAATCCATGCCCTCACAGAGCTTATGTTTTAGCAAGGAGAGAGAACACAAATGAACAAGAAGATTGTAAACAAGGGGGAGGCACAGGTGTACAGTTTTAAGTAGGAGAGTAGATTTCCTTATGAAGGTCACGTTTGAGCTAAGCCTGGAAGGAGAGAGTGAGCGGGAGGAGACCAGCCTGGGTAGAGGGAATATGGAAGGCCCAGAGATGGAACGTGATGTTGAGATATTTCAGAAGCAGCAAGCAGGGATAGAATTGAGTGAGAAGAGGGGGAGTAACAGCAGTGAAGATGAAGAGGAAAGACTAAGGGTGCAGAGTGGGCGGAAGCTATTACAGAAGTAATACTGTAACACAAGGTACAGGGCTTGTCTGTAGCATGGCATGAAATAGGAGCCATTGTGGTTTTGAGTGGAAGGAGGGAGGCAGCGCTGGAAGCAGGAGAAAGAGGTGATTGCCATAATCCAGAAAACGGGGGGCAGATCAGAAGAGGCAGAGGTGATGAGGAATGTTTGTATGATGTCACCCGTCTTTTCACTGGTGAAGAGTGGCAGTGTTCAGTGCTGGTGAGAAAAGAAGACCTACAGTGCCATCTCCCAGTTGTCAAGGGAAGGCCAGCCAACAAGGGGATGGCTGATTTCCTCCCCCCTCCCTCAATAGTTTTATTGTGGTATAACTTACAATACAACAAACTGCACCTATTTAAAGTTTAGTTTCCTGAGTTTTAACACACCTGTGAAACCTTGACCACAATCAAGACAGTGAACGTATATCAGTTATCCCCAGTAGCTTCATCCTGCCCCTTGGTTGGTCCCTAATGATTAATGATATTGAGCTTTGTCTCATATGCTTGTTGGCCATTCACGTATCTTCTTTGGAGAACTATCTCTTCAAGTTTTGTTTGTTTCTTTGTTTTTAAAGATTTATTTATTTATTTATTTATTCATTTTAGGGGGAGCAAGGGTGGAGGGAGAGAGAGTCCCAAACAGACTCTGTGCTGAGCGTGGAGCCCGATGGGGCTCGATCCCATGATCCTGAGATCACAACCTGAGCGGAAACAAGAGTCAGACACTCTACCAACTGTGCCACCGAGGCGCCCTTGTCTCTTCGTTTTTTGCCCATTTTTGAATTGTGTTGTTTTTTTTTTTTACTTGTTGAACTTTTGGAGTTCTTATTAAATCTATGAACAGATGTGTGATTTGAAAATATTTTACCCAAGAATGGCTGAAGTTTTAATGATGTATTTGTGTGATGAGTAGGAGATGAGGATAGATTGGAGTGGAACAAGCTTTACTGTCTAGGACATTAATTGGGCAATTGAATTCTGTATAACTGAATGACATCATTTATGTCATTAGCACCCCAGAAATGCTCCTTCCCAGAGTATTTTTCCCCCCAGCAGTAACTACTGTCCTGGCTTCTGAGGCCAAACATTAGTTTTGTGCATATTTAAATTATGAATTAGAATTGTAAGCTCCTTGAAGGTATGGTTTTATCCTTCTTTGTATGTGCATATAATGGTAGAACAGCAAGTATTTTTTGCCTAAAGTCAGTATTTTTTGTTTTGAGTGGCTTATGCTATTTATCTGTATTCTTGCCACTGTCCAATACTGATTTCTGTAACTATGACATCTCTTCAGAATTAGGATTCTTTTGATTGCAAATAGCAGATACCTGGGCTAAACAGGCTTAATTTAAAAAGATAAGGAATTGGCTCATTTAATAGGAAGCCCAGAGGTCTCGCTGGCTTCCGAAAGTGGACCTCATTTCAACAGTTAATAGTGTGGTCAATTTCCAGTTTCTTTCCCTTCATAGCCCTTCTTGAGCTATTGCTTTCCTCCCTTGGGGCAAGCAAATTTCTCGTGGCCCCTAAATGCCTACCCCCAGCTGTTGTGGCCACCCCTTTTCTTTTTTATGACCTTTGAGAAGGACAAAAGCTGGGTGTTGGACGGGTGCTTTGAACTCTGGGTAAAGCTTTGCCTGAAGCTAGATGAGCAAATAATTATCCTCTTTTGATTAATCTAGTTTGGTTCTACCCTTTTACGTTATTTACAACGTGATGTTTTCTTGTAAATCTCTACCACCCTGTCCTTTCCTGAGGCTGCCCAAAGAGTTACAAGCTCTATTGTTAGAAGGTCTGGTTTGGAGAATGTGTTGTTTGACAAGTATCTTTGCTTCCTTTTCTCATTTCATATTTTACTTCAGATAATGTAATGGTTTTGAAGCTTTAGCCAAGAGCCCCCAGAACAATTTTTCTCTCCTTTTATCACTTTTGCTTTTTCCTCCCAAGTCCGTGAAATGTGATATAATAAGGTTCTCCTATGTATGTGAATATATATATTTATTTTTTTTCCCAAATGCTTAATCTGAAAGCTGAAAGAGCCAGACATCGTGTTGAAAGGCTTTAGACTTTTCGGGAAAGACTTTGCAACATTTCTCTTGAAATCCCAGAACATTTATGATTAATTTTATAATATCTCTGTGTCAGGGGACTATGTCTGTCCTGAATTGCTTGTTTCGAGACATCTGAGAGCAGCGTCCAGCTTCTTATAGACTATGAGCTGCGACTGATTAGGTAGCCCCCCCCCCCCCAACTTCAAACGTCTCTGAATTCATTTCTTCAGACCATTCATTCATACCTCAGTGGCTGGGAGGGAGTTTGTTCTAAGTCAGCAGCAGGCCTCCTTGATGACTTGTTCTTCACAACCAATCAAGGAAAGCATGGCAAAGTTGTAGAAATCTCCCAGGACAGCTTCTCCTTGGCGAACCCTTCTTTCTTTAGGGACATGCCCTTCAGGAGTCTTTCTTAAATGTTCTCTGGCTTACGCCATTCACCATTACTTTGGAAAACTGTCCAGAAAAATTATGCAAGGTCTGCACGCAGAAGTGTCTGCCTCCCAGAGGGATTACTCTGAAAAACTGGATCATAGGATCTGACCTATGAAAAAGTCTTTCACGTCTGTCACTGCCCTCCTTCTAAATTCCTGACTGTGGTTCGCAAACTGTCCTGGCCTCTGCCTCTCCACCACTCCAGCCTCTTCTTTTGCATGTCATTTTATGACATGTATGAATGACATTGTATGTCATTCACATGATACACTTGCAACAGATTCTTTGTCCCAGATCCTGGAATATCACAGACTAGCACAGGACCCAGAGAAAGCATCATGAGGTTTTGTATACCAGCTGACTAGCTGCAACTTCTGGGTTTCTCCTGCCTCAAGATCTGGGATGTGGATAGGAAGGGACCTGCTACTGAAGCCCTTCTGGGTATGGGGTTAAGGAAACAGAATAGCATTGCCGAGTCCAGAGTCTTAGAAATCTTAGCACTTGGCCAAGGGAATAGGGAATAGGAAACCGGGCTATTAATGTGTAGTGATGATGAACATATATTTACACATCAGGGGAATTATTGACATACAGTGTTAATGGGATATGTTATTAAACGGGGGACAAACTTTTAAGCGCTTTATTTTATTTGACTGGAACTGTCATCTCTTCCTTCATGCTCAGATTTCTGTCTTTGTTTCCTATACGACAGTGGTTGCATACAGCTTGAAAAATACAAACAAAATACTCGATGGCATTTATCTTTTCCCAAATGGGAATTAATTGTTTTTCAAAAACTAGCATAAAGAAATAAAATTGGTTAATTTGGGAGGGTGGTATTTTAAACTGGGCATTTAAATTCAGCATTCTTTTGTATTTTGTCACATCTTTCACTTCTTGGACAGTTTAGTTAGTGGGAACTAGGAATGCATCAGACACACTTGAGACACAGTCCTTTCAGTGTTACTGAGGTTTAAAGGCAAGTAGGGGCCTCTTGCCTCTGCTTGTTTCCAGAATAACACGAGGCAAGAGTAATCAGCTGCAGTTGCTATAGATAATTACAAGTTGATTTTATTGAGAAAGTGAGCAGCACTATACTTATGCAATAAAAAATTTATCAGATGTACAGCTTCCCTCCCTTCTCTGTACCCAGCCCAAGGGGGAAACAAACCCTCAAGAAAACCTTATTTTAATGAGCACATTTCAAAGGTGCTGGATTTATGGGAGACATCAGGAAACACTGATTGCAATTACTGTCTCTGTTTGTCATTCCGGACTTTACTGGTGCCATATTGGGCCAAGGGTGTGGGTGGGAGATAGAGGGGAAAGTTGTCAACCAGCCTACCAGCCATACTCGTTGGAAACCACAACAGCTTCCTTGCCATTGTGATTTAGAAACTGTTTCTTTTTAAAGTTCATAGTTGGTTTCACCAGAGAGAGACATATGAAAAACCTTCTTAAAATATTTCTGTTCTTCTTCCCCATGCTACTTGCTACCTCCATTGTCATTAGGAATCTCCAGAAGGAACCCACCGAAAGCCCTAGGGTATCACAAATATAAACATACGATTTCGCGTAGCCGTATTCTTTTGCTAAGTTGATCTGCTTATCAAATAATTTAGCATTAATTACTTTATTATGTTGTATGCCAGTATTAGTCGCCTGACATCATTATTATTTTATTCAGCCTGGCTTCCTTGCTGATAATTGCAGTAGACATTACTATCAAATGACAATATCGGGATTCTAGAGCAGGGCTGGGAAAAGGTTTTCTGAGAAAGGGGCTGGCCAGATGATGAATGTTTTCGACCGTGTGGACCCTATGATCTGTGTCTTAGCTGCTCAGCCTCGGACAGTGTGTGAATGAATGGGCCTGTCTTCCAGGTACTTTGTGTAAGCAGGTGAGAGGCCCGGTTTGCCTGTGGGCTGGACCAAAGTTCATAGATGTAAATGCCTGTAGGGGCCAGGCAGGTTCGGCCAATTCGGGGGAAATGGCTGACGGGGACAGCTGCTCTCAGAAAGCACTTACCTCATCAATACACAGGGACAGCTGTTTATCAGCTCAGCACTGGCTCAGGGATACCAGAGCTTGTAATTCAAGAATAGCTTGACCTTTGTAGTTTTATGCAAAGCGCTTTTCTTGGTTGGCAGCTAACTTAGTTTTGTTAAGAAAACCATAGAGCAGGTTAAGTTGTACACCTTTTGCCCACTCTTTTCTGGTCGTTAAGATCTAGTTTTGCAAATTCCAGAATTTTCAGGCATAAGCGTATTATAAGTAAGACATGCCTAGAGAATGTCATCAGATGCGAATGGCAAATATTTAGTTTTGCTGGTGCTAACTCCCCCTTCTAGTGCCAATGACAGATATCAGTAATTGATTATACCACTCTGTCTTCTGAGCTTGGAGAAAAATTCAGGATAATTCTGTACCAGAGCTCACAAAAGCCATGACCAGTGAATTAGTTGTGTCCTCTGATATGTAAGGTATATGTCATTCCTGTTCTAGAGGGTTCTCCTTTAAATGTTTTTGGGATTAGCGGAGAAAAGTGGCTTTAGACTTTTTACTACAGAACTTTATTCTTAAAGAAAACTTGCTAGGGGCGCCTGGGTGGCTCAGTGGGTTAAAGCCTCTGCCTTTGGCTCAGGTCATGATCTCAGGGTCCTGGGATCGAGCCCCGCATCGGGCTCTCTGCTCAGCAGGGAGCTTGCTTCCCTTCCTCTCTCTCTACCTGCCTCTCTGCCTACTTGTGATCTCTGTCTGTCAAATAAGTAAATAAAACCTTTAAAAAAAAAAAAGAAACTTGCTAAAAGTTGTTCCTAACTAAAGAATGCTTGAGAAAACATGTATCAGAAATAACAAATAGGGAAAAAAGGGTAAGATTCTTTTCAAATGGCAGTATCAGATTTTAAAGGTTTATATATTATTTTAGAGAGAGAGGAAAGCAGGGTTGGGGGTTGGTAGGGGCAGAGTGAGAGGGAGAGAGAAACTCAGGCGGACTCCCTTCTCAGTGTGGAGCCCGATGCAGGGCTTGATCCCATGATCTGGAGATCATGACCTGAGCCGAAACCAGGAGTTGGACACTTAACTCATTGTGCCGCCCAGGAGCTCTGTGGCAAAATCAGATTTCAGATTCAGACTTAAGGAACTGAAGAATATCCAAAGTTGGATGTGTCCTTAAAGGTCATTTAGTAGCGTTCCTCCCCTGAATTTCCCAGAAGACTGGTCTGTTTTGTTTTTCTTTTTTCCACCATACCTGTGCAAAGTAATGTGAATTAATAATTATAAAGGGGCTTTCTTCCTCTCCTCCCTTCTTTTACTGCCTTTGACCCTTATGCATAGTTATTGTAGAATAACATGTTCTGAATTTAGGAATTCCATATATGGAGATGGGCCATCTGGGATGCCTGTACTTTGGATTGTGTGGATGACCTGAACATTATATAGCTTGGGTGAAACATGCTTTCTTGCCTATGTGTCACAGGGAGCTTTACATCTTCTTGGCTTCCTTCATCAGTCCTTACTCTACCCTTTGGGAATCTAGACCGTACTTGGCTTTCAAGTTTGATCTTCTCAAAGAATTCTGCTCGACCCATTTGGAACTTCACTAAACCTGTCCCTTCTCTAAACTTCTTTACTGTTTTGTTTTTTTAAAGATTTTAAAAATTTATTTGAGATAGAGATTGAGAGAGAGAGCATAAGAGGAGAGAGGTCAGTGGGAGAAGCAGACTCCCTACTGAGTAGGGACTCCAAGATCATGACCTGAGCCGAAGGCAGTCACTTAACCAACTGAGCCACCCAGGCTCCCTAAACTTCTTTACTGTAAAGACCTATGCTAAATGAACAGTGTCATGCTTTATTATGTTACTTGATTTAATTTGCAGGTTGTTTTTTTTATTCCCCTTCAATTAACAGTTGTCTTTTCCTGCCATCTATCTCAGAAAGGACTGTGAATGGGTATCAACAGAGCACTTTTGTTTTTAAGTAAGCAGTTAAGTACAACTGGGTGCCTTCTGTGTGCCAGTTAACAGGGCCCTAAATGTGTATGAAATGGAAAAATGGGCCCTCCCCTTAAAGACTGGGTCTAGCACCTAATGGAATTTAAACTCTCCTTTTTCTAGTCATCAGAGATGAACATTTATAACTTCACTAGAAAGAAAGCTTTCCAGGGACAGAGCTCTTTGATTCATTCATTGATGGAGCCCAAGTGCCCAGTTCAGTGCCTCGTATATAATAAGTACTTAATAAATATTTTGTAAATGAACTTTTACAAGTTTTTATATAGGGCAATCCCTGCAGGACTGCTCATGTAGGCAGAGCACACTTTCCAATTCGTTTATGTGTCTCTGCCCTCCTGTACCCCAGATGCATTGTCCTCCTCCCAGAAAGGTCAGTCATGAGTATCCTTCTAGAATAGAATAGCCTTCTAGAATATTACCTGTGCATATATAAACACCTGCATGTATGTTTGTATTTTTTACACAGATTATAGCCTGTCAGTTTCTTTCTCTTAAAAATGTTTCAGGCAGTTCTGTATCAGTGCAGAGTCGTATTACTTTTAGTGGCTACATAGTATTTTGCCTGGACATTTCATAATTTATTTAACCAGAAACTTATTGATGGATATTTAGATTGCTTCCTTCCTCCCTCCCTCCCTCCTTCCCTTCCTCCCATCTTTCTCCCTCCCTGTCTTTCTTTCTCTCTTTTAAGAGAGAAAGCGCGTGGGCATGGATGCGTGCACGTGAGCGGGGGTAGAGGAGCAAAGGGAGAGGAGAGCAGAGAATCCCAAGCAGGCTCCATGCTCAGCATAGAGACTGGGGGTTGATCCCATGACCCGAGGTCATGATCTGAGCCAGAATTAAGAGTCAGATGCTTAACTGACTGAGCTGCCCAGGCACCCCTATTTAGGTCATTTCTGATCGTTTGCTCTTATAAACAGCGGTACACTAAACATCCTTGCTCAAAAGTCATTTTGCAACCTCTGCAAATAAGAACTCAAGAATACATTGCTAAAAGTGGAATTGTGGAATTCCTTTAAGTTCAAACTGTTTGTGCATTTATAATTTTGGTAAGTATCGTCATATTGTCCTCTACAGAGAGTGAGAGTATGCTGTTGTGCTGCACGCCTAACGATACTGTGTTTATCAAAATGTTTGCTCTTTTCTGATCTGGTAAGTTAGATAAGTCAAATTAAAGTGTGGCTTTAATTTGAATTTCTCTTATATGAATAAGTCTGAACATCTTTTAAATGTTTACATACGTATCTCTTTTCCTTTTATGTGTTCTGTCTTCATAACTTTTGCCCATTTTTCTGTTTGAGTATTGATCTTTATCTTATTGATGTGCTGTTGTAGCTTTTTATATATTAAAAAGTATTTCCCTGGCTATGGACGAATTTATAGACAAATTTAGGAAGAACTGATGTTCCTATGGTGTTCAGTTTTACATCCCAAGAACATAATATGTCTTTACATTCATTTAAATTTTATTTTGTGTCCTTCAATAAATTTTAAAGTTTTTTTCTTATAGACAATACACTGTTGCTTGGGATATATTTGTCCTGGTTGATTAGCAGATAAATAATAATATTGTTTGCAAAAAAGCACTTTTTCTTATGAAAAAACTTTTTCTTTTGTCTCATTATGGTTCATTTCTTATGCCTCTCCAGAGAGCACACTTGTGTTGGTCATTGCTTCCAGAGTAATGATGAGTCATTGTGATGATGAAGGATACGATTTCCTAATTCTTGACTTTGGGAAGATTTCAATGTTTCCCTGTTAAAATATGATGCTGGCTTTGTGGTTGAGAGAGCTCTGTATTTTATTGTATTAAGGAACCTGGCCGCTTGTTATTTTTATTGATGTTTTTGATTACAGAAGGATGTATTTTATTGAATATTTTGTGTATCTCTGGTGACTCTTTGTTTTCATCTAAGAATGTGATTTTTTTGTGTGTGTAAGTATAAGCCTTTGCATATTGAACTATCTTTGTATTCCTGTGATAAGTTCTACTTGGTCATGGAATGTTATTCTTTTAATATGCTGTTAGATTTGGGTTCTCTTTCCCTATATTTAAGAATTTCGCATTGATTCTCAGATATGAGGGGTGTGTGTGTGTGTGTGTGTTTGGATTTTGATACATGTTATTCTACAGGAAAAGAATTTGGAAACTTTTCTTTTTCTGTGCTCTTAATTTAAAGTATGTGGAAATAACCCGCTCCTTAATTGTTTGGTAGAATTCTTCTTTGAAACTCTTGACACCTATGTTATCCTAAGAGAGAGTTCTTTGACAACTTTCTCTTTACCTTTTATGATTTCACTAGCTTTTCTCCCCTTCTGGGGATGATTTTGGTAGTTAAAAAGTTCCTTAAAAACTGTCCATTTAATCCATATTATTTAATTTATTTGTGTGGAATTGAATAAATCATCTTTTATTGTTCTTGGTATCTCTGTGGTTATTTCCTCATCATTTAAAGATTTGTTTGATTAAAGAATAAAGGCCGTGTTAAAAATAATTGAAACAATGTGTTTTTTCACAAAATATGATAGAAAAGGATATAGTTTATCTCCTCTCCATTTTTTATTAAAACTTAATATTTTCTGAGCTAATGATTATTATAAGACCCGGAACCTGAGATGAGACATTTCCTTTCTGATCCGGCTCTTCTGTTTCTGACAGGCCCAGAAGAGGAAAGTGAGGACGACCCTCAGCTCGAAGGCAGAGACCCGGATATTTGGCATGTCGGTTTTAAGATCTCGTGGGACATTGAGACTCCTGGCTTGGCAATACCCCTTCACCAAGGAGACTGCTACTTCATGCTTGGTAATTAGGAGGGTCAAAGCTGCATCAGTGCTCTCGTGTCTAAGTTTTAGATTACTGGCTACGTATTTGGAATGTGTCTCTTTTTTTCTTTTTAAGATTTATTTATTTTAGAGAGAGAGTGTGTGTGTGTGGGAGCGAGTTGGGGAGAGGCAGAGAGACTCTCCAAGCTGACTCCCCACCAAGCGGGGTGCCCACCATGGGGCTCTGATCTCACGACCCAGAAGACCATAACCAGAGCCTTAACCGACTGAGCCACCCAGGCCCTTCGAATGTGTCTTTTGAAACAAGCTCTCTAGGTATTTTATAGCGATTATGAATCTTCTGCATGGAACCAGTTTTTTGTTTTTGTTTTAAATCCCTCATTTTTTTAGGTATTGCTCATTTGTAAAAGTTGCTTTTATTTTCTCCCCCATCCGGAGTTCCCCACATGTGCTAAAGAGTTTTCAGGACTTTTCGTCAGTTACTCAGTCATCCGAATGAGCTTATCAGTGTGAAGTGTTCGGATGATTTCCCCGTCTGTGTCAGTTCTTAGTGAAAGTTTTTTCCGTTTGGAATTGAGTTTCTTCTCAGGCGCAGCTGACATGACCGCAGGGCCTTTCTTTCTTTCTTTCTTTCTTCCTTCCTTCCTTCCTTTCTTTCTTTCTTTCTTTCTTTCTTTCTTTCTTTCTTTCTTTCTTTCTTTCAAGATTTTACTTATTTATTTGACAGACAGATCACAATTAAGCAGAGAGGCAGGCAGAGAGAGAGGAGGAAGCAGGCTCCCTGCCCAGCAGAGAGCCCGATGCGGGGCTCGATCCCAGGACCCTGAGATCATGACCTGAGCTGAAGGCAGAGGCTTAACCCACTGAGCCACCCAGGCGCCCCAGGGCCTTTCTTTCGACTCGACGCTGAGTTCTCTGGAGAGCAGGATTGCAGCTGTGCTTGAACTGACGGAAGCGGTGGTGTTCGTGCAGCTTTTGCTATTGGCTCTTCGCTCTAAGCGTTTTGTTTGGGTTTTGGACTTTCTACCTGTTTTCCAGTGCGCAGCACAGAGATGGTATCCTTTTTTACTCACAAAGCCTCTCTGGGTTTATTCTGTCATTGGCTTTAACTCCTGATTATCCAGGGTTTATCTCACGCTTACTGGCCTGGAGGAATCTAATCACTATTGGCTTTAGAACTGGGGAGCGCCAAGGCTCAAAGTGGATATTTATGAGAAGAGTTATTTCTCGATTAATTGAGTATATATAGAGGGCCCGCTGCATCCTCCATGCTGTGTAAGGTTCTGGAGGAGCTATTGAAGATGGATAAAACTTGGTCCTTGCCTTCTAGAAAATCACAGTGTGGATTAGCTCTTTAGGTCATTACTGCATTAAGCATTTTCCAAACTTCAGTCATTTACACGTCAGCCTCAAGGTTCTCGCCATATCCCTGTGCTACTGTGCTGTTAACTTATGTATTATTTTTCTCTAAATAAATTTACCTTATATTTTTGTGAATAAATAAAAATAAAAATGAATAAAGTGAATAAAATTAAAAATAAAGTGAATAAAATTAAATAAATTAAATAATAAAATAATAAACAAAAATTTTTTTCCCTAAATAAATTCGCTCTAAATAAAATACTGACGTGGATTTACTTTAGAAGGCGATTATATAACACTATCTTAAACAGAAGACCAGTATCACTTGGATTATGAAACAGTATTAAGGACCTGGTACTTTGTTTTGCTGAAGGTCCTGAGTCCTGTTCTGTCTTTGTTAAAAGAGACACGTGTCACTGTTAGAGAGGTGTTAACTGTATAATGTTACCAATCGGAGACTTTCTCCTTGTCAGGTCCTTTGTTCAGGACTTTCTATTAGCAGTTTGTATCTTTGAAAGAAGTGAGAGTCATTTGGTGCCATTCTAAATGGCTATATTAATTTTCTGCCTATAGAAGTAGTAATTATACATTGTAGAAGTTCACTTGCCATCTGTTTATTGAAGAACATCTTGTTTGTTCTTTTCTGATTATGAAAGTAAAATACATGTTCATTGTAGAAAAAAGAAACGCTGAAAAGTATGAAACGCAAGAAGAATATAAAAATCAGGTTGAGACCTGTTTTGGTCCTTTTTCTGTACATACATGTATCCGGAATAATAGTAGTATGTGAATAACAACCACATTGACTGGGGACTAACAACCACCAAGCGTTCTTTTAATCATCTCCATAACCCTAAGAAGTGGACGATAGTTACATTGCGCAAGAATCAGTTCAGGTTGAATTGATGTGGTGACACAGTAGTTAGTAGGGTGCGTGGATTGGAACTTGTGCTTTAATCCCATTTGGGCTCCGACACCCACGTCAAGCCACTCCCTCCTCCTCCTACTTGGGTGCTAACCCGCGCCCTGGGCTCCGGGGCCCTCCTCTCTCCCTCACCATGATGCCTCTGCTACACCTAAAGGCTTCAGGACCAGATGGTTCAGGAAGGAAAGAGAAGAGAATGACAACAGTGTTCTGTGTGCTTTTTTCTTTGCCCTTTGTCTTTAAAGTTATGGTCCTCTTGCCTCAGAAATAAATCAGTAATGAAAATATTAAATAATGACATTGTCCTTTTTACCATATGTTATAACGAATATACATTTTTAAATATATATTTGTCCCTTTAGCTACTATAGCTGCTAAACCAAATTAACTGCTGTTATTTTCTGGGAGCTGATGTCCAAGACCTAATATCCGTTCCTGATTTCCCAGCTCCTGCATTCAGATACCGGGGAAATGGCTGGTACCTTCCTGATCGGGGCCAGGCACAGCACAGTGTACCCAAAGTGTGCTTTTAGAATATCTCCATTTAGAATGTATTTTCTTTATTTTTTATTAGAATTAAAGAAAATTACTCTTTTCTTTCTTAAGATGTCACAGTCAGTTTCTAAAAGGAACTTTCTTCTCTCTCCTCTTAAATAAACTCAGACAAAAATAAAAGCAACCATAGTGTCTTATTGCCTTTTCTTCTTTACTTTCTCGAATCCAAATCCTACAAGGAGCCCTGTGGAGGGACCTCGGCCCTGTGCTGATATCTGAAATCTGAACTTCATAGCACTTATGAAAAGGAAACAGTTTAGCTCAATTTATAATAATATATTGGTCTGCAGAGGAAGTGCAGGCTGAACCCTGCTGTCTCAAGTAAATACTCCAGGGGTGTCTGATGGGGAACGCGTCGGGTGCTTGTAATAAATCCGCTGCCCGTGGACGTGAGTGAAGGCCCTGCTGGCACTGCCGGAGGACACGCTTAACTGGGGTTGTCACGGTTTTACTTTTAAATTGGAATCTTTGCCCTAATCTCAGAGTTAGACATGACCGGATTTGCAAACAGATTTACAATTTTCACTAATTTTCCAACCAGGACTTCAAAACACACTTAGAGGGGGGAAAAAAAAATACACCCTGGTCTTTCTCCGAGTAGGATGATTTACTTTGCCACAGATGTTTTCCATAGACTGAATGTAACCAGGGAGTTAGGGACTTAAAAAGTGGCTTGGAGACAAACTGGGGGTTTGTTTTTTGTGAAACAGATTATACAGTTCAGGGGACATCAACCAAATTATGTTCATTAACCAGGAGCCGGGTGTGGAGATGGGCTGTGTCAGGACAAAGGTGAGGGCTAGGCAAACATTTGGGGCAAACCTCCTTTTTATCTGCTCCCCCCTCTTCATTTATTACCTTTTCCTTGTCACTTCATGACTCTGTTCTCTCTGGCCTCTTTATTTTTGTTTCCCTCAATCCAAATTAAGTCTCATTTTCAAATAGTTATCTCAAAGCTTCAGTTGCCAAGTAAAATTTCCACGGCCAAAAAAAAAGGAGGGGGGCAGTGTAAGTTGAAATGCACGCTGCTGCTTTTTTGGTTTTGCTTTCCTTCACCCACAGTCTGGGGCCAAATGATGAAAGGCCATTTCCTGTCAGGTGACCAGGTTCCAGACTCACGGCCTTGTCTATCAGCCCATGCGCTGTTCATCTCTCTCCCCAGTCTCTGCCTCCCCCGGACAACTGCTATTCTGCCTGACGCTCGCTTCCCAGGGTTACTGGGAGGCCAAACAAGAAAGTGCTTTGCATGGGGGGCCGGACGTGAAGATGGGGCGCTGGGCCATGGCACTACGGGAGAGCTAGTGAGACGAGTGGGTGACAAAAGAGTGCTGAGTATTGTGTTCTTATCCTGCTTCGGGCCCCCAGTTCTGCCAGCTTGGCACGTCCCTGTTCCATACCTATATTTCCATGACCACATAAAGGCACCCCAAGAAAGGGCCATCTTACTAACTGCTTCTTCTTTTTTTTAAAATATTTTTTATTTATTTATTTGACAGACAGAGATCACAAGTAGGCAGAGAGGCAGGCAGAGAGAGAGAGTGAGGGGGAAGCAGGCTCTCTGCCGAGCAGAGAGCCCGATGCGGGGCTCGATCCCAGGACCCTGGGATCATGACCTGAGCCGAAGGCGGAGGCTTTAACCCACTGAGCCATGCAGGTGCCCCTCACTAACTGCTTCTTGAGGGGGAGATGTGTTGAATCAGAGCTCTGGGGTAACCACGCTCTGACCTTGGTTGACCTTGGTTGAGGGCTGAGTTTACCAGCAGAGCCCAGTCAGCCATGTTTTACGGATTAGGTTCACCTTCTTTGAAATACCTGTGGCTCCGAGCAGCAAGACCCAGAGCACGGTGAGCGTTTGATGTGGTAGAACCTGAAAATACGTCCTGCTTCTATTTTTGGCATCAACACGAGCACTCTGGTCGGAGTCTGTTGCCCTGTGAGCAGGAAGAACAGAGGCTTCTAGGAGTTTAAAGTCTCTTAACTGGGGCTCCTCTGGGACTTCACTTGGAGACTGTGGTATCTTTGTAAATCGTCCAGGTGTCCCTCAATCCTGCCCCGCTTCAGACATTTTATTCGAAGGAAAAGGCTTTTGTTATTTCTTCCTCTGACCCCATTCCCTTCCTCCCCCAACTCCTGACTGACCAACTGAACTAAAAAGTACCTATAATTTATGGCTTAATCATAAATTCTCAATAATTATACTTTATTACCTCTCATGGGTCTTGAAACGTAGGTGCTATGTTCTGCTTTCTGCCGAGGCAAGGGAATAATAGAGAAACAGTAATAAATTATAACTTCAGGCTGCAGTCGGTAGGCTCGAGGAATTGCCATTTAGGTGGAAAGTGCTCGAACAGCCAAATGAGCACCTGTTATGTTTATTTGCACTTTGAAAAGCAGAAACGTGACAGCATAGTTTCAACTGCTCGTCCAGTACGACCTCGTGGCGCTCTTCTTACCTTCTCAGCAACTACGGTGTTTGCTTCTCGCTTCTCGTGTTTTTGCAGGGTTGAGGATGTATCTGTCCTTCTGAAACTTTTACTCTGAGAGGAGGCCCCCAAATGCTGACGGTTTCAGACTGGTGCTTGTTGTCTTGATACCTGATTCTTTTTTTTTTTTTTTAAGATTTTATTTATTTATTTGTCAGAGAGAGAGGGAGAGAACGAGCGAGCACAGGCAGACAGAGTGGCAGGCAGAGGCAGACGCAGAGGGAGAAGCAGGCTTCCCGCCGAGCAAGGAGCCCGATGTGGGACTCGATCCCAGGACGCTGGGATCATGACCTGAGCCGAAGGCAGCCGATTAACCAACTGAGCCACCCAGGTGTCCCTTGATACCTGATTCTTTAGTATTCAGTAGCATCGGGGAGAGGACATTTCTTGTGGAATTTGCTCAGAGGAGAGGATTCCCAGGTGCTTGGAGGGATTTCCCTATCTCCTAGACTTTCTCTGCGTATCCAGTCTTTGTGCGTATTTCTCTGTCACTGATGTCTTGAGTTTTACTTGAGGAGCATGAGTACCTGCTGAGGGCCAGTCACTGTGATGGAGGCTCTGATATATGTTCTTTCTTTTAATAAGTCCATCAGGTAAGTAACCTGTCCTTTCTCTCAGATCCCTGTATTTTTGCCAGAAAAGAAAATTGATGGGGGTTGCCTGCTAATGGGTGTGTGGGTTTTTTTAGGGTTCTGAAAATACTCTAGAATTCATTTGTGGTGACGGTCCCACAATCCTGTGTACATGCTAAAATACATCATACGCTTTCAATAATAAATAAAAGCATCGTATATATATATATATATATATATATATATATATATATAAATAATAATAAATAAAAGCATCGTACGCTTTCAATGAGTGAATTCTTTGGTATGTGAATTCTATCTCAATAAAACTGTTTCCCAAAACGAGAAGGAGGCTTAGAGAGGTAAACTAGGTAGTTCAGGGCAATGGACCTAGTGAAGCTTGCGTTAGAATGCAGGTTTTTCTGGACCAGAGCTGTTCTTTTTCCCATCAAGTTGTGCAGCTCTACTAATTGCGTATTCACGGGATCTTTCTTCTTTCAAAGTGTGGAAAAAAATAGCCGAAAAATATTAAAAATAGCTGAACAAGTAATAAATTGAATAAATAAATAGCTGAACAAGTAATACATCAATCCACATATATTCTCATTGTAAAGGATTTGGATAGTATGGAATTATATAGAATAAAATTTGGAAGTTCTCCTTTATTTTCCTTATCTGGTCCTTTTGTGAACATTAGCATAAATATAGTTATGCCAATATGATTTACATATATATTGCTGCTAACTTATAAAATAGCACACAAATGGGACCTTATTATATATATTTTATCTATTACTCTACTACTTGCTCCTCCCCCCAAATGACAGGTTCTGGAGATCTTTCCTTGTCAGTATCTCATTCATATTGGTATCATTATTATAAAAACGACATGTGGACTAGGAAATAAAAAGTCAAACATTAAGGATGATCTAAAACAGAAAGTGAAAAACTCCATGCCACCTGTCCCCAAGTTCCATTTCTCAGAAGTAACTCCTTTTCAGTGTATTTGCCTTTTATTCTTTAAGTGATTACCTCCTTAGCTCATAAACACGCTTAATACTGCTCTCTCCATCCAGCAACTTGAAGCGCTATCTGTTCCCCCATTAAAAAAAATGTGAAGAAAAAAAAAAGAAAAAAATGTGAAAAATGGGGATGCGGCTTTTATATTCTCTCACTCTTACTATGTTTTTTTAAACATGTTTTTAACTATGTTTAGTTATTTATTTGAGAGAGAGAAAAAGAGAGAGAGCGAGAGCAAGCAGGAGTGGGGGGAAGAGCAGAGGGACGAGCAGACTCCAAGCTGAGTGATGAACCCGATTCAGTGCTGTATCAAACCCAGGACCCTGAGATCCTGACCTGAGCTGAAGTTAGATGCTTAACCCACTGAGCCACCCAGTCGCCCCTCACTCTTGCTAAGTTTTATTAGTTAACATTTACTTTTAGTTTTTTTGGTTTTGTTTTGTTTTGTTGTAATTGATTTTCTTTTTTTTTTTTTTAAGATTTTATTTATTTATTTGACAGAGAGATCATAAGTAGGCAGAGAGGCAGGCAGAGAGAGAAGGGGAAGCAGGCTCCCTGCTAAGCAGAAAGCCAGACATGGGGCTCGATCCCAGGACCCTGAGATCATGACCTGAGCTGAAGGCAGAGGCTTAACCCACTGAGCCACCCAGGCGCCCCTGTTGTAATTGATTTTCTTAAAACCGATATTTAGATAGGCTCTTTCTTGACTTTTAGGCTGTAACATGGGGGATGAAAGTTCCCTTCAGCCATATCATTACTTTTACATCATTGAGGATTATAATGTCTACTACACACTGATGTATAATTTTGACAAGACTGCCGTGCTTTCTTTGTACATGGAATCTGAAATTTGAAAGCCAGTACCTAACAGTGCTTACATATGCGTCCTTTATTGAGGAACTAAATAAAGTGACTGGATCCATAAATAGAATATAAGAGTCCACAATAATCATTAACCTTGTCCCATTGAAGGGGAATGTTCCAAATGTCAGGTCAAGATTTTATACCAAGTCAGAGGCCCAGAATCATGCCCCATTTTAGCTTTCTTCGTATTTGAAGCAAGACTTTCCTGTGTGGCTTTGAACCAAGACTTCCCCGTGTGACTTTGAACCAAGACTTCCCCCTGGAAGTCGCAATTGCCTTTCTTTATTCTTAGTGAAAAAGTAATGCCATAGTGCTTTCCCCATGTCACATAATGTCCATGATGTTTTGTCTTACAATTTCTTTAAACCCACCGGTTAAGAGTTATCATAGTGAGATTTCTTCTTCTTGCAGTGCTTGACTATTCTGTTTTTTATCTGGATCTCATGTCCTCCTTTCTCTTTCTTGGAATTTCCTAAAAAGGTCTTCTATCTACCCTGTTTTAGGTTTCTAAAGATATGTAACCTCTATAGCACCTAACACAGTACTTTAAACATGGTTGGTACTTTAATAATAATTTTTGAATTAATGAGTGGATGAATAAACCAAAGTTTGATACACCACCCCCTCCCATATCATGGCAATAAACATATAGGCAAAGGAAATACTTATTCTGTCCTTGAAAGCTCCTAGCTGGAAAAGTTTATGAAGTCCCTCCACCTAAACGGGGGCATTCATTTAATACTTGGGGATCTCCAGAGACAGCTTTAAGAATTTTCCATGGCTATCCATTCCTTCAGTGACCCATGCTTTGCTTGCTAATATCTAGTCCAAATGACCATGTGACATTACAGAATTTCCCAAATTGATACAGTGTCCAGATCATTTATTTAAAAAACTACTAAAGGTAACAAAAATGTGTTGGTTTCTTTTAAGATGAGAATGCATGAGTTACTGTGAATTTTGAGGTCCTTTTATTCTCTCATATTTTCTCTAGTCAGAGTCATGCTGTATTAGGATAAATCTGCATCCGGGTTGGTTGGGTGGAATTTTTCCCTTTGGCTGGCAGTCTTAATTAATATACCTTCTTTGGCTCTTAATCTATGTAACATAACTCCTAAAATCAGGAACTGTGGAAAAGTTTTTCAGACTTTTAATTTGATTGCATATCCTGTGTGTGTTCTTTGCCACTTCTGCAAAGATAGGAAGAATGGCCATAAAGGAAGTTTTTTTTGTTTTGTTTTGTTTTGTTTTGTTTTGTTTAATTGATCTTGTTGCAGGTGTCAGTTCAGGATGAGAGTAGGAATGAGTTTTCCCTTCCTGACACAGTCCCTGCAGCTCATTTCAAGGCCAGGCATTATAACCCATGATGGAAGATTCCTCAAATTCTTCCTGTGGAATAATTCTTCTAGGCCCTATAAGCATCGAAAATTTTTTAAAAAGACCTAAATTACAGTCCTATCATTTTCCTTCTCTTTTGTTTACACTGTTCCTTCCACCTCTTCAGCTATTTTTCTCCATCTCGGTATATTTCTTTGAGATGACATTAAAAAATTAAATAGCCACAACAGCAGGGTCGCCAACCAGTCATTGTGGCTGCAATAGTTCTTTTTTTTCCTCTGGACTGAGGTGACTGGTACAGAGGTCTTATTTATTAGAATTACATTTTTTTTGAGAGCCACTACCGTATTCTGTATATTCCTGCACTCCACACAGCACTTCATGCCTTGTACATAACAGGAGCTTAGCACATATTTGGAAGGAACATCCTTTTTTCCTCCTCAGGCATTAGCCAGAAACCACAGCCATCAGCCTCAAGTACCAATGGAAAATTAGATGTGAGATAGAAGTAAATTAAGAGGGAAAGCAAAAAGGCTGAGGGAGGACCAGAACCAAGAGGTTTAAGTGGCTGCTTGTGTTTCGTTCATTCACTTTATTAGGGCACTTCCGGTCCCCACGGAAGCAGTGGGCAGAAGTGATGGTCCTGTGTCTTCCAGGAGGGAGAGGGAAGAAGACTGCTCATTTAGGTTTACTCATTCAAGCAAGCTCTGTCCCTTCTCATCTTTCTGTTTCCCCAAACTTCTCTGCCCTCCTGTTTCTTGGAAGGAGTTACAATCTGGAAGATTAAAGGCAACCCTTGCCAAAGCGGGATTAAAGTTCATTTTGCCTATTTGGAAAAGGAAAGAGAATGATTAACCTCAAGAATCTAGTCTCTTTACAACCCAACAACAAACTAAGCATTCCATAAAAGTTAATTTAGAAACAAGAGGGGGAAAGTCGTGTATCCTGAGGCCATCTTCACCTCTGTACTTGGTTTTGTAGGAGAGTTTTCCCTCCCGTGGAGTCCTGTATTGGGGGAAGGTTTGCAGAACCATCCGAAACTCATACCGCCTTCACTGATGGTTAGGTGCCATCGTTTTCATTTGGGGAATGAATGCTGCTTTTCTGAGGATCTCCTCATTGAACATTATCCTTTGGATCGGTCTAAAATAATGATACTTACTGTTTTATTTTTTATTGCTCCATACAAAAGTAGTAATATATTGGACTACATCTTCAGATTGAAGGCATCTTTGCCATCAATCTGAAGATGTAGTCCAATTTCAGAGATACTAAATATGAAGAAGAAATATGTCCCTTGGAATTGATGAAATATGGTACATGTTCACTTTAAAGAATTTACAGACAATAGGAAAGTATTAATACAAATACATATTATCTCCTTGCAGAGATAATATTCTTCATAACTATATGGTTTAATTCCATCTAGTCTTTCTATGCTTGGAAATATATGGGGATTTTTTTTCTTTTTAGAAAATATCGTATTAGACACAATGTTTAATACCATTTTTTTAACACTTTCATATCTTGAGCACTTTTACTTATTAAATATCCCTTGAGATGTGGTTTTTAAAAATGGCTTACATGTTACTCCCCTGCTTTCGGTGGTTTAATGCATTTCCGGTGTTTTGAGATCAGGTATACTGCTCCGGTGGACATCTTTGTACATATATCTTTACAACTGGATTATTTCTTTAGGAAAAATTACTAGAAGTGGAATGCTTAGGTGAGAGGAGGGTATAGCTATTTTAAAACTATGCATATTATATTGTCACACTGTCGTAAGGCTGTTTTCAGTGCACATTCCCACCCCGGTGTATGAAATGCAGTATCACTAACCTCTATTTCCTCACCTTAGATAATACTTGGCATTACAATTTCAAAGTATTTTGCCACTTCAGTGAATAAACATAACATGCTGCTGTTTTAAATCTTTCTTTCTTTCCTTCTTTATAGATTTTATTTATTTATTTGTCAGAGAGAGAGAGGGAGAGAGAGCACAAGCAGGGGAAGCGGCAGGCCGAGGGAGAAGGAGGCTCTCTGCTGAGCAAGGAGCCCAGTGTGGGACTTGATCCCTGGAGCCCTGGGATCATGACCTGAGCTGAAGACAGAGCTTAACCTACTAAGCCACTTGGCATCTCTTAAATTGCATTTTTAAATTTATTGATGTGGTAGAACATTTTCCATGTTTGTTGGCCATTTATATACTTCTTTCTATTACTGTTCATCATCTGATCATTATTGGCCCATTTTTCTAGTAAGGTGTGTTTGTTTTTCTTCACATTTACTTTATTCAGACCCTTCAGCCCACTTCCCAAGTATTTTTTAATATATTCTTTTGGATTTTGACTTAGATATTTAATGTTATTTTTTTTAGTTGAAGCATAGTTACTTGATGATGATGATTTTTTAAAAAGATTTTATTTATTTATTTATTTATTTATTTATTTATTAGAGAGAGAGAGTGATTGAGAGAGCACAAGCAGGGGAAGGGACAGAGGGAGAGGGAGAAGTGGGCTTCCCGATGAGCAGGGAGCCTGACATGGGTCTTGATCCCAGGACCCTGGGACCATGACTTGAGCCAAAGGCAGAGACACTTAACCGACTGAGCCACCCAGGTGTTCCAATGATGATGATTTTTTATACTTGCATTAAATAACCATATTTGAAATTATTTACTTTTATGCTCACTGGTAATTTATATAATATGAGTTTTTTTTTATCATTTAAAGATTTATTTTTTAAATTGAGGTATAGTTGATACATAACATTATATTAGTTTCAGGTGTACAACATAATTATTTGATGTTTGTATACATTGTGATTCTGTGATTTGTGATCTCCACAGAAAGTCTAGTTAACATCCTTCACCTCATATAATGTAAAACTGAATAAAGAAAACCTCATGTATAATAGAGTTGGGGGGCAGAAAGGGGAGCTCTCATGCCCTACCAACTCATCATCAAGTCAGAGGCCAGTAGGAAGATGCTACTTTACTGCTCCAGCAACAGGGAGGAAGACTTTTCCCTGGACCCGCAACAAACAGCCCAGCCAATGAGAAATTGCCACAACTCAGCCAATGAGAAATCGTCACCACCCTGAACTCTCACTTTCTTCCAATGGACTTTTGTTCAAGCGGCCCCGCCCACCTCCTCCTCTTCCTCTATAAAATAGTGTTCCTCTTCTTTGTTCTCTGAAACTGCCTGTGGGTTTGGCATAGTTCATGTGTCCCCTGCCATTATTGTATAAACCCATTTTGCCAGTTAAACTGTTTTATTTTCAGGGTCAACAGTAGTTACAAAAGTATGCATTTTTTTTTTTTTTTGTGATAAGAAATTTTAAGGTCTACTTTCTTAGCATTTTTTCACTATATTACATCCCTGTGACTTCTTTATTTTATAACCAGAAAACTGTACCTCTTGACCCCCTTTACTCATTTCTCCCACTCCTCATACCCCATCTCATAGATGGCAATGATCAGTCTGTTCTTTGTATCTTTGAGCTTATTTTTTTTGTTTGTGTTTTTGTTTTAGATTCCACATATAAATGAGATCATATGGTATTTGTATCTTTCTGTATTTCACTTTAGCATAATGCCCTCAAGGTCCATGCATGTTGATGTAAATGGCAACATTTCATACTTTTTTTTAAATGGCTAGATAGTGTTCCATTGTATCTATATACCATAATTTCTTTATCCATTCATCCATCAGTGGACAGTTAGATTGTTTCCATATCTTGGCTGTTGTAAATGATGCTGCAGGGAATATGGAGATGTGTATGTCTTTTTGAGTAAGTGTTTTCATTTTCTTTGGGTAAGTACCAAGAGGTGGAATTGCTAGATCATAGAGTAAATCTATTTTTAATTTTTTGAGGAACCTCCACACTGTTTTCCATAGTGGCTGTACTAATTTACATTACCACAAACAGTGCAAAAGTTTTTTTCCACAACCTTGCCAATGTTATTTCTTTGATGATAGCCATTCTGATGGGTGTGAGGTGATATCTCATTGTGGTTTTAATTAGCACGGGGTTTAATTTCCCTGATGATTAGTGGTTTTGAGCATCTTTTCACGTACCTTTCTTAGAGATATGTCTATTTAAATCTTCTGCCTATCTTGAATTGGATTGCTTGTTTTTTGCCTCTAAGTTGTATGGGTTCTTAATGTATTTTGGATATTAACCTCTTACCAGATATATGATTTGCAAATGTTTTCTCCCATCCCGTAGGTTCCCTTTTCATTTTGATGATGGTTTCCTTTGCGGTGCAATGTTATGTATGTATGTATGTATGCATGTATTTGAAAGAGGGAGTGGCAGAGAGAGAGAGAGTGAGTCTCAAGCAGACTCTGCACTGAGCAGGGAGCCCAACATAGGGCTCAGTCTCCCAACTCAGATCATGACCTGAGCCGAAATCAAGAGTCAGATGCTTAACTGACTGAGCCACCCAGGTGCCCCTGTGCAGAGCTTTTTAGTTTGATGTTTTTTAGTTTGATGTTTATTTCTGTCTTTTTAGTTTGATGTTTATTTCTGCTGTCATTGCTTTTGCTTTTGGTGTCATATTTTAAAAGTCATTGCTAAGACCTATGTCAAGGAGCTCACTGCTCTGTTTTCTTCTTATACCGTGGTTTTAATGATAAATAAAGTGTAGCCTCTAACAAGTTTTTCATGAAGGCTAATGGCAAGGGAATGGCGGTAGCTTATAGTCTCTGAGTTTTTTTATTATCTGAGAGTGACTTTCCATGCCTTCACAGGCTGCTTCCTCCTTAAATAGCTATAGGATTCTTGCATGACAGACTTCCTACCTGGAAACTCTCGGTATTGCCCCCTTGAGTTCTGATGTTTGGTATTAGAGAGGTGTCTGAGGTCATCTTCATTCTTATTCTACCACAGTAAATTGTTTCTTTCTTTGATAATTTGTCATATTTTGTGTTTAATATTTGAGCAGAGTATGTACTTCAACCGCCATTTTGTAGTCCAGAGTCCTTTCACAACATTGGGAAATACTCCTGTGTTAGTTCTTTGTGGTTCTTTCATCCGTCCTTTTTCTGTTGGCTTTCTAGGATTCTTCCTGTATATAAATTTCGGCTTCCAGAATCTGTCTCTCATTTCTTATCTCTTCTGTCACTAATTTTCATTTTTCCCTGCAAGTTCTAGGAGAATGTTTTGAGTTCCCTCATCCACTTCAGTAATTTGAGTTTTTTGTAGGCTGTGTTCTGCTGTCCACTCCGTCTTCCGTCATTTTAAATGAAGTGACACTATTAAAAAAACAATCCACTCCAGGCAGTCTTTCCTGATCGCAGACTGTTCCGTCTTCGTGTCTGCTTTCTCCGTTTCCAGAGGCAGTACCTTCCTGAAGCAAGTGTCTTCTTAGAATATTGAGAATTTTATTCTCAATAAATTCTCAATAAATTCTCTTATTGAGAATTATATAAAAAATTTGTCCTGTCAGTTTGAGTAAAACCTTTTGAGCAGAGATAGTTTCAAAGTGCTTCCTTTCCTGTGAACTGCCATGTTTTCCCATGAGTCTGCCGATTTGTCCCTCTGTTTCCCCTTACAGAAGGAGGACTCGTACTCGTTTATAGGCAAATTGGTGTGGAGATGGTTTCTTTTGAAAACTTGGCATACATTGCTGGCCAAAACCTTCAGTCGAAAGGAGGAAGGACAAAAACGTATCTATCCTTCCATGGCCCGATAAGAGAGTTCATGGACGGGCGTGTCCTGTGTGGTGTAGATGCTTGCTGTGTGGGCAAAACATGGCCGCTTGGACCGTCCTCGGCATACCTGCTTGCTCCGGTTTCCCACCTCAGCAAGGCCAGGCTGTCTTCTCAAAGTGGTGCTTGTACCAGCAACACGTCCTGGGGTCTCTGAGCACCATAGCTTGCCTGAATTTAAGGTCACCCCACAGAGGCAAGAGGCCCCTTCTTCTTTTCAGTTCAGGGGAGAGCGCTGCTCCCGGGATCAGCTCGCTGTGTTTACCAGAAACCTACCCTTTCAGAGTAGACATGAGGCAGGTCTCTTGGCCCCTTCTTTAATCTCATCGTGCCTAGCTGTATCCAGAACAACTCCTTGCAATTTCTGGCATATTAAGCACCTTTCTCTAATATTTAGTGCTGACAATAGCTTTGGCCTAATCGAATAGCCCCCTGACCGTGTCCTTGGGGAAGCTGGGAACGGGGCAGGTCGGGAGGCCTGAGTCTGTACCAACATCTTGCCAGGAAGCTTCCCCTCCCCCATCTCGTTGGCTATTAAATTCTGAATATGTTCTCAGTCATGGGTGTCCCCATGTCTAGGAAAAATAAGGTCATAAATATTAAGATTGAGCGATGAGAATGGACAGGTGAGTAAGAATGAAAAGCTTCAGTGACTGTGTGAAGCCAGGAAGATTGGATTTCAGTATTGGGCCTATTTAGCTCAGAAGTGGGCCTTTAGCGAAGCTCCTGATTGTTACTTTAAGAAATTTGGGATGAAATAGGCCTGGTAACACACCGGACAACAAAACCAAGGAAGTAAGGGACTGGGTTAAATGTGGGATGGCCAGCTCTGTTGGTCTGTGTGGGAGGGGATCTCAGCAGGTGGGATTGCAGGAGAATTGTGGGCATGAATCCATCACCCTAGCAGAAATTATGCCTTTGCATCTATGGTCTTTTATATATGAGATGAGATTTCATGCTACAGCAGATGTCCACAGCTCCCTTCACCCACCGGCAGAGCATGCGGCATTTAGCAAGCAAAGAGTGAGGGCCTCTTATGTATTTGTTTTCTTTTTTATATTTTTTCTTTTTTAAAGATTTTATTTATCTATTTGACAGAGATCACAAGTAGGCAGAGGGGGTGGGGCTGATGCAGGCTCCCTGCTAAGCAGAGAGCCCGATGCGGGGTTTGATCCCAGGACCCTGGGATCATGACCTGAGCCGAAGGCAGAGGCTTTAACCCACTGAGCCACCCAGGCGCCCCTGTATTTGTTTTCTTGAATAAATTCTACAAACTTGGATTCCCCTTGAATATAGAATCACTCAGTTAGCTATATTCTGAAATAGCTCTGGCAGATAGACATTCTTTCATGTTTTTCTCCAAAAAATGATGAGGTGGCGTCTTTTGTGAAGCTGGGAATATCTTCAGCATTATTGCTTCCGATGTACAGTCCGTGAAGTCGGGACCACTTGTACAGCGTTTATCTGCAGAGTTTTAGATAAGTTACAAGCTCGTGGGTGAAAATTACAAGGTTCTTTCTAGAAGCCATAAAGGATTAGGGACAGTTGGGAGCAATTTCAAAAGTTGTTTGGTTCAAAGGTTGACAGGGATTTGAGTAAAGGTACATGCCTCAGTGTCTCACTTCAGATGTTGAGTTTGCCACCCGGCCTGCAGGAGGCTCGTTGGCCCTCAGTGGAACGAAAGCACTTAAGCAGTATTCATTAAGAGGTTTTCTCTGGGGTGCCTGGGTGGCTAAGTCTGTTAAGCTTCTGCCTTCGGCTCAGGTCATGGTCCCAGGGTCCTGGGATAGAGCCCCATGTCGGGCTCCCTGCTCCCCCAGAGTCTGCTTCTCCCTCTCCCCTTGCTCTTCCCCCCTTCTTGTGGTCTCTTTCTCTCAAATTAATAAAATCTTTAAAAAAAAATGTTTCTCTTTATGATGTCCATGGATCCTAGTATTAATAGCGTGGGAGCAGTAAGACTTCTATTTGGGTAGGTGAGAAGGGCATTTATGTACTTCTAAGAAATTGATTTCGACCCTTTATGGGAATCTGGCCAAGGGAACCTTTTCCAACCTCTGCTTTTTGTTTCGTTTTGTTCTTTTGATTCTGAAATTCCCTTTAGGTGAAATAGTCCAGGTTAATCAGAAATTCTCAGGTGTGTCCTTAACCAGAGGCCTCAGAGTGGGCCAACCTGTAAAGGGGAAACTGGTCATTCAGCCTTCTTTGTCAGACTTGAAGCCACACTTCTGAGCCTGTCCGCCCAGACTGGACCACCTTTGAGCCTCCATTCCTTCCTTATCCTTTCCTTCACATTTAAAACTCCACGTTTGTCCCTGATGTCTCCATCCTCACCTTTCACTGCATTTCGTGATACTCTTTATACAACAACCTAATGTTTTGTGATGTAATCACCTTCAATCCATTTTTTCCACGAACCCCCCCCACCCCGCCAATTGCTCTTAATTTCGTTCTCTCGCCTGCTTCACTTATCCAATCCATTAGCAGGTCTTATGTTTCCGTCTAAAACATTCTGGATCTGGCAGAAAACTGCCCGGGTGGTCTTACCCCGGATTACGTTTATTCCCCCTGCTTAATATTTTCTAATGGTTTCCCATTGTATCTAGATTTAAACTCCCGAATTCTGACCATGACCAACGGAGGCCTCCTTCATCTGTTCAACTTCCCCTCTCCACTGGAGCACCAGGCTGCAGTCTTAAGTACAAGCTCATTCCCACTCCAGTGCCTCTGCCCCAACTCTTCCTCCCTTTTCCAGTCCTCTCATCCCAGACGTTGACATTGCTAGGATCCGCATTGTTCAGATCTCATTCAACTTAACTCTCCCCAGCGAAGGTTCCATATACAGTAGCGCATTACTCCCTCGCCCCCCTGCTTCCCCCCCCAACTCTGACGCTTCTTGGTTTTCTCCTTAACAACTCACATCTGAATTTCTTGTTTATTTACTTATTCTATATCTTCTCTATCATAATGTCACCTCCGTGAGAGCAGAGACTTCGTTTTGTTCTCTGTGCCCAGAATAGTGCTTGACACAGTAGTTGCTCATCCAGATTTTAAATTACATGATGCAAGTAAGTGTTTTCTTCTGCTGTGAGAACGCCCTGGGAGAGGAACAATATACATACTTGTATATTGGTCTCAAGAGTGTGAGCTATGGAGTCTTTTTTTTTTTTTTTTTAAGATTTTTATTTATTTGTCAGAGAGAGAGAGAGAGAGCACAAGCAAAGAAAGTGGCAGGCAGAGGGAGAAGCAGATTTCCTTGTGGAGCAAGGAGCCTGATTCGGGACTCGATCCCGGGACCTGGGATCATGACCTGAGCTGAAGGCAGATGCTTAACTGACTGAGCCACCCAGGCTCCCAAGAGCTGTGAAGTCTTAAAGAATCTTCCAAAGACTTTTCAGTTGATAATTTAAAAAAATATATATATAAGAGTTTATTTTTTTAGAGCAGTTTAAAACAGCTCCTAGCAAAGTT
This sequence comes from Mellivora capensis, assembly GCA_004024625.1. Classification (NCBI taxonomy): domain Eukaryota; kingdom Metazoa; phylum Chordata; class Mammalia; order Carnivora; family Mustelidae; genus Mellivora; species Mellivora capensis. The sequence continues at coordinate 36,037 of PISX010002088.1, forward strand.
GAACAGAAAGCACAGAGAGTTGCCCTATATCTTCGTCCCTGTGCCTACTACACAGCCTTTCCCACTATGGACATCCTGCACGAGTGTGGTACATTTGTTACAACTGATTCATCTGCATTGATACATCGTTATCACCCGAATCCATATTTTACATTAGAGTCCACTCTTGGTGTTGTATATTTTATGGGTATGTTTTATGGATTTAAAAAATGTATTATGACCTATATCTGCCATTATAGTATCATACAGGATAGTTTTAGTGCCCTAAAAATCCTCTGTAATCCTCCTGTTCGTGCCCTCCCCCATACCCAACTCCTGGCAACTTTTTACTTTCTCTGTAGTTTAGCCATTTCCAGAATGTTCTATGATTGAAATCTTACAGCGTATAGCCTTTTCCGACTGGCTTCTTTCACTTATCAATATGTATTTAAGTGTCCCCATTTCTTTTCATGACTTGATAGCCCATTTCTTTTTAGTGCTGAATATTATTCTATTGTCTGAGTGGGCCACAGTTTACTTATCCGCCTACTGACAGACATTTTGGTTGCTTCCAAGTTTTGGTAGTTGTTGATAAAGCTGCTATAAACATTGTTCACAGGCGTTTGAGTGGACATAGTTTTCAGTTCATTGGAGTGAATATTAAGGAGGCCAATTGCTCACTCTTACCCTGAGGGTATGTTTAGTTTTGTAAGAAATCACCAGACGAAGTGGCTTTCCAAAACAGCTGTATCATTTTGCATTCCCACCAGCAAACGAATGCATGTTCTCTTGTTCCATTATTGTTGTCAGCTTTTGGTGTTATCAGTGATCAGTGGATTTTGGCCATTCTACTAGGTGTGTAGTAGTATCTTGTTTTAATTTGCAGTTCCATGGCAAATGATAATGCGTGTCTTTTCATATTCTTATTTGCAATCTGTATATTGGTGAGGTGTCTGTTCAGATCTTCTGGCCATTTCTTCAGTAAAGTTTTTTGTTTTTTTTTTTTAAGATTTTATTTATTTATTTGACAGGGAGAGAGAGAGATCACAAGTAGGCAGAGAGGCAGGCAGAGAGAGAGGGGGAAGCAGGCTCTCTGCTAAGCAAAGAGCTTGATGCAGGGCTCAATCTCAGAACCCTGAGATCATGACCTGAGCTGAAGGCAGAGGCTGATCCCACTGAGCCACCCAGGCACCCCGAGTTGTTTTTTTTTTTTTTTAAGATTTTATTTATTTATTTGACAGATAGAAAGATCTCAAGTAGGCAGAGAGGCAGGCAGAGAGAGAGGGGGAAGCAGGCTCCCTGCTAAGCAGAGAGCCCGATGCAGGACTCGATCCCAGGACCCTGAGATCATGACCTTGGGCGAAGGCAGAGGCTCAACCCACTGAGCCACCCAGGCCCCCCTGTTGTTGAGTTTTTAAGACTCCTTTGTATTTTGAATTACAGTCCTTTATTGAACATGCCTTTTGCAAATATTTTGTCCCAGTTTGCAGCTTGTCTTCTTATTCTCATGGCAGTGTCTTTTACAGAACAGTTTTTAATTTTTCTGAAGTATGGTTTACCAGTTGTTTCTTTCCTGGGTTGTGCCCTTGGTGTTGTAACCAAGGAGTCACCACCATGTCCAAAGTCATCTAGATTCCCTCTTATGTGCCATTCTTCCTCTTCTGAGAACCAAATTATATTTATGTTACACTGATCAGTAGTATCTTAAAGGTTATTGATGCTGTTTCATTTATCAGTAGTCTTTTTTTCTCTGTGTGCTTCATTTTTGGGTAGTTTCTATTTCTGTGTATTCTAGTTCACTGATTTTTTTTTTTTCCTGCAGTGTCTAAAGTGCTGTTAATCTCATTCAGTGGGAATTTTTATTTCAGATACATTTTTCATCTTTAGAAGCTTCATTTTATTTATTTATATGTACAAAAGATATGTATATGTGAAAGAAAAGAAAGATATGTATACATCTTATATATACCTATGTATCATATATCATATGTATCATATATCTTTCATTTCCCCATTTCTTCTTTAATAAGATTTTATTTTTTAATTTATTTTTCATTTTTTATTTTTTTTAAAGATTTTATTTATTTATTTGAGAGAGAAAGCATTAGAGAGCACAGGTGGGGAGGAGAGGGAGAAGCAGGGTCCCCACCAAGCAGGGAGTTGGATGTGGGACTCGATCCCAGGACTCTGGGATCATGGCCTGAGCTGAAGCAGTTGATTAAGTGACTAAGCCACCCAGATGCTCCAGATTTTTTTTTTTTTTAAAGATTTATCTTTGAGAGAGTGGGAGACAGAAAGAGAGCACGAGCAGGGGGAGAGTCAGAAGGAGAGGGAGAGAAGCAGACTCCCCACTGAGTATGGAGCTTGATGTGGGACTTGATCCCATCATCATGACCTAGCCAAAACTAAGAGTTGGATGCTTAACCAACGGAACCACCCAGGGACCCCTGTAAGATTTTATTTTTAAGTAATCTCTGTACCCAACATGGAGCTCAAACTTATAACCCTGAGATCTGGAGTCAAAAGCTCTACCAACTGAGCCAGCCAGGACTCCTCTTCTTGGTTACTTCTCAAGTGGCTGCTGGATATTGTGAACTTATTTCTTGGGTATCTGATTTTGTTAAATTCTTTTAAATAGTGTTGGGCTTTGCTCTAATGACTAGTTAAATTATCTGGAATAACTTGGATACTTTGGAGGCTTGCTTTTAAGCTATTAAGTGGATCTAGGGCAGCCTTTGATGTAGAACTAATTTAGTTCTACTGCTAAGATGATGCTTTTCCAAGGACTCTATCCATTAGCTCATGTGGTAGGAGCTATTCTGACTGCTGAGAACACAAAATATCCCCAGCCCTGTGTGTACTCGGAGATTTATTCAGCCTGTGATTTGCTGGTGCTTCTTTTTCTTTTTACAGGTTCTCCTATTCCAGTATTCTGTCTTACAAATCCTTGTTGTCTGGCTTTCCTAAACTCCCGTCTCTGGCTTCACAATTCAACAAGACGGAAAACTGAAAACTCTGGGTTCTCTTTGGCCCCCCCTCCCCTCACCACCACTCTGGCTTTGCAACTGTTGCAGGGAGTAAGCTAGGGCAATTTTAGCCTCACCTATTTTGTTTCTCCATCTTTGGGATTGTGTCTTGCTCTCTTTTCCAGTGTCAGAAACATTTGTTTCGTATTTTTTGGTCCGTGTTTATAGTTGTTTAAGGTAGAAGGGCAAAGCTTGTCACTGGTACTCGGAATGTCCAGAAGCAAGAGACCTTCAGTTGATGTTTTGCATTTCCATTATTTTGTTCAGAAGTTAATTTTGCTGCCCTGTAAGGGGTGTGATGGTTTGGCCTTTTAGTTGAAATCATTACGAATGTTGGTATCCTGGTAAGAAGTCTCTGTTGCCTATGTAGGAAATCACCCAGTGCTGGGGAATAGTACTGTTCTATTCTCTTCTTTGTAGTAGAGAAAGCAATGTCCTAGGAAGAGGTGGTAGGGATTTTGCCTGACATGTGGCATCATTTCTTAGAATACGCAACAACTTGGCCATTGGCTTTTCTTCCACTGCGTGTGGTTTTAGGCTTATTCTTCAGCTGCTGAATTCACCACCTACTCCATTCTTGGGCTGTGAATCCACAGGCTTGAATTCTGTCTTGAGAGCCAAAACTTTGCAACTGCTGAGTTGGTTGGTTTTTTGCCTGGAAAAGTTGTTAGGGCAAAATTGATACTTTGGTTGGGGAGAGAAGGAGGCAGATTTTCAGATGAAAGCTGTTCCACCCCAAATAGTATAAAAATTTTGGGATTATTATCTAAAGGCATGGGTAGAATTTGATGTATCATGAGAAAGAGAAGTTCATAAACAGTAAATGAGTGGGCATCATAAGACCACGCATAAGTAGGGAAACCATGTGTCCTATTTGCTAGAGATAGTCCTGGTTTACACCTGTTGTCTTGGAATAATTAACATTCCCTTTTACTCTTGGAAGTGTCATAGTTTTGATATATATATATATATATATATACACACACACATATTTATATTTATATAACATATATATATTTATGTATTTATATTTATATACATACAGAGTTATCCTAGTTATAAAGAGTGGTTTAAAGAGTACAGTGTTGGTGTTAATTCCCTGGTTATCATTGTCCTTTATTGATGGACTTGCTGTTTACTCTGTATTTTTGTTGAATAGTTTATAGTGACTAATAAATGTGTGTGTGGTCTTATTTTATTTTATTTTTTTAATTTTTGGTATTTTTCCTACAGATGATCTCAATGCCACCCACCAACACTGTGTTTTGGCTGGTTTACCACCTCGGTTTAGTTCCACCCACCGAGTGGCAGAGGTAAGTGTAAATAAAAATGTGATTCAAACTTAATTGAATGTGACAGCAGTGGTTGAATGAGCAATTTTGCATGGAGTTTTGGAAGAGTATTTGATAGGAAAATTGCTTCCATCGAACTTGATGTTAGCCTTTATTTACTTGCTTTTTTAGCATTGAGTTGTGTGGGATACAGTTTTAAAGAGTGTGTTCACAGCGTGGGATTAGTATATTTTGCTTCTTTGCGGTTCTGTTTCTTGGAGAAGGTAAAATGCTATTGGCAGGTGTTGCTAGTTAGAGATTTTCTAAGGGGTTTGTGTCTGTCAAGGTCAAGGACAGGAGATGGTCAGAAGGAAATGGGGAGGGTTTGTGTGCTTGTGCATGGGTTAGCTGTGACCAGGCTCCAATGGTTGAGAATTTACATTTCCCTTAACTTTTGGGTCAGGCTTCTGGGCATGTGAATGTAAATTAAGGAGAGAGTTAACAGCAGTGCCCAGGAATTTCTGAGCTCTCCAGTTGGGTTCATAACCCAGACTTTATTGCTAAATTCTGCCACCACTGGAATGGCTGGATAGTCAGCTGATTAGACCAGTTCAGAATGGAAACCTAGGAGGTGGGAAAAACTCTCAGTAGTCACCCTGGGGTACTGTGTGATCAATTAAGGGTGGTTCTAGAGAGCAGAGGAATAGTCACGAGAAGGCCTACAAGTTGACTTCGTATCCAAGCTTGTTAACTGTGCTTTGCTTTGTAGATTGACTTTCCGTTGTGCCACAGGTGGACCCGGGTGGGAAGTTGGGCAGAAGTGATACAGATACATTCATATAATTCTGGAAGTTCTTCTAATTGGTATACTTTTCGGAAAGCTATATGGGGATGTGCAGAAAGTACCATAAAAATATCTTTGATCTCATAACACTATTATATTTAACACCTAGGAAATAATTCAAAGGAAACCTACATGCACACATATGAAAATGCTTATCTGGAGTGACTAAAAATAGTGAAGAGCTGGTCAGAACATTAGTGCTTCTTTAGGGCATGACTAGTGAATTACCTGAGTGTCACCTCAGTGACATCGAAAATACTTACTTTGAATACTTACGTACAGAGAAAAACAGAATAGACACTGATGGGTACATTCTGATCACAGCTGTGTGGACAAAGAATCATGTGCAATAAAAACAATTAAAATAAGGTAAGGTGACAGGATTATGATTTTATCTTAAAATTTTTTATTTCATGTTGTATTATTGTTGTCAGTAATAAAAGAGGGAAAATTTTATATATATATATATATATATATATACACACACACACACACATTTTTTCTAACATGAAAGTTGCATTATTTCCCTTAAGAGAAGAGATGGCAAAAACCAAGCGGTGTTGTAGACCTCACTTATTTTGTAAATGTCCTTTCCTTCGTACAGGACTAACGTGGTATGTCTTATCTGTGCCACGCAAAATGACTTGTGATTTTCTGTCCACTCAAAATATTTCGGAAACAGATTGTCTCAGGGAAGTGAGGTTCTGAATTTCATTTTAGTTAATCAGAAAAGAAATCTATTTAGTTTTTTGGCTACATGTGACTAGATTATATTTGACAGCTCTCAACTTTTATTGGATTTTTTTTTCTTCTGGTTGGAAGAGAAGAAATCTGTTGTTCTGAATATCTTTTTAAAATTTAAATTTTGTGAGTTTTACATATCATTATATTTTGAATAGGTAATCACTCAAATGATTCAAAATTCACAAAGTACCCAAGAATAAATAGTTGCAAGTCTCTTTCTTGTAAAGCTGATGAACTCCTCCTCCCCAAAGGGAACCAGTATTATCATCAGCTTCTTCTTATCCTTTCCATGATAATGTGATACCTATATAAGCAAATATGTGTTTAATTAAAAATTGGGTTTTTTATTTTAAAAAATTTTATTTATTTATTTGACAGAGAGAGATCACAAGTAGGCGGAGAGGCAAGTAGAGAGAGAGGGGTTGATTCCAGGGCCCTGAGACCAGGACCTGAGCTGAAGGCAGAGGCTTAACCCACTGAGCCACCCAGGTGCCCCTAAAAATGTTGTTTATACAAATGGTAGCCTACTCTACTTATCATTCTGCACTTTTGTTTTAGTAAGTGTTGCTGATAATTCCTTATCGGTATGTAATTTAGACCTTAGAGGAGGCAGTGGTTTTTTTAGATACGACACCGAAAGCACCGACAACTAAAGACAAGTAGGTAAATTGGATTTCGCCAAAGGGAAAAACTGTTAGCTTCAGGGGCGCCTGGGTGGTGTATTGGGTTGGATGTCCAGCTCTTGGTTTCGGCCCAGATCATGACCTCAGGGTCGTGAGACTGAGCCCTAAGCCAGGCTCTGCACTCAGCATGGAGTCTGCTGGAGATTCTCTCTCTCTCTCTCTCTCTCTCTCTCATTCTCCTTCTTTCTCTACACTAGATAGGGGCTCCTGGGTGGCACAGTTGGTTAAGCATCTGAATTTTGGTTTCAGCTCAGGGTGATCTCAGGGTGGTGAGATCAAGCTCCACCTTGGGCTCCAAGCTCAGCACTGAGTCTGCTTAAGACTCTCTCTGCCCCTCTCCACTGTTCTCTGTCTTTCTCTCTCTCAAATAAATAAATCCGCCTTTGAAAAAAAATAATAAATTAAAAAAAATCCATTATGCTTCAAAAAGTTCCATCAAGAAAGTGAAAAGAGAACTTGGAGAATGTGAGAAAGTATTTTCCCGTCACTTACGTCACAAGGTACTTGTGTCTAGAGTACATAAATAACTCTTACAACCCAATAATTAAGGTAAATAATCCAGTAGTTTTAAATGATAAAGGATCCGAATAGACACGTCTGCGAGGAAGAAACATAAATGGCCAATGAATACATGGAAAGATGTTGAACATCATTAGTCATCAGGTTAACACAAAGCAAAACCACAGGAAGTTACCACTTCACACCCACTAGAGGAGCTCTAGTGAGAATCACAGTAACAAGTATTGGTGAAGAAGCTTCAGAAATTGGAGCCCTCCTGTGCTGCTGGAGGGAATATAAAATGGTTCAGCCCCTTTGGGAAACAGTGTGACCTTCCCTCAGAATTTTAAACACAGTTAACCTCATGACCCAGCAATTCCGTGCCCAAGAGAGATAAAAACTTGTACACGAATGTTCTCAGCAGTTTGACTCCTAGTAGGGCAGAAAGTGGGAGAGTAATGAATGGAAAAGCGAAAGTGGTATATCCATACAATCAAATATTTGGCAATAAAAGGGAAAGAATTACTGATACATGCTTCACCGTGGATGAACCTTGAACTATCAGGCTCACTGCAAGAAGCCAGTTGCAAAAGAATGATATGATTTCGTTTTTAAGAAAGGTCCTGCATAGCCAGACCTGTGGTCGCAGGAAATAGATGGGTGGTTGTCTGAGCTGGGAAGGTTGGCAGAAAGCGGGCAGGAGGGGACTGCTAAGGGATACCATTTGTTTTAGGGAGGTGACCAGAATGTTCTAAAACTAATTGTGGTGATGGTTGCATAACTCTGTGGCTATACTATAAACAATGAAGCGTATGTTTTCACCGTGTGACTTTTATGACATGTGAATCATGTTTCAATAAAGTTGTTACCTGTCCCTGCCAAAAAAAAAAAAAAAGGCCTTATTATAGGTTCTGTACAACAAATAGAACTCTGAACACCCAGAAAAGAAAGTACCTCCCTCCTCCACCCCCCCACCTTTTTTTTGGCTGCAAGTATGGCTCCACTGTAGTTTATAGTTTATTTTAACAAGTCCCCTATCGATGGGAAATTTAGGTTGTTGCCAGTCTTTTGTAATAAATGGCACTGTGATTAGTAACCTCTTATGTAGGTCATTCAGTACTTGGGCAAGTAAAGGTATGAGTAGAGCATGGTTTCAGATAGAACATCATTTTAAAAGAGGTTGCCGGAGCGGCTCTGGGACCAAAGTGAGCGGTGTTTCAGATCCACTCGTCTCTTCTTCGTAGCAAATTGGAGCTACCTGCTGTGCTCCCAGCACTCTGAGATCTTCGTATTAAAATACGTATCAGTCAGGCTTCTGTATTTGGCACCGTAACTTTGTTTTTCCCAGGCTTACCCATGACACATTGCATCAAATGGCAGTAACCATAGAAAGAATTTTTGTACCAGGGCATTAGCCTTCAAGGTTATTTCTAAGGGAATCTGTGTAAATTATACATGTCGAAATAGAAGTACTTTAGGGATACATTTTCCTCCCTGGGTTGAAAGGATATTTACAGCTTGCTTTTTATCATTCTAGGAAATCATGTTGTCATCAAAATCAACAGGTGCACACCCCGTCTGCAGCCTTTTCTTTTCTGACATATATCATTCAGAGGAGGAGTTGTCCATTCGACCTCTGTTTTGCTCCCACAGACAAAGAGAGGGATGAACTAGTTATCTGTGCCCTTGCCAATACCAAGGTACTAAGTTATACCTTTGAACATGCCTTGAGGGCACGAGCCACATATTCTCCATTATTTGAAGAACCTGTTCTACCAAGGACTGCAGCTGCCTGGTTTTTTTTCAGAAAAGGAAAATGAGTTCTTTGCCCTGTGTTTATAACTTCAGTTTTTTTTTTTCCCCGCCATTAATGTGTCATTTTGTGGGCTGTTGAACTGATCACCTTTCTTTCCCATTGTTAGGTTTAGGGTGCTTATAACAAAGTCAGTGTCTTTGACTTCCTGGTTCATTAGTTACTCATCCAAAAACTACTTACGAAGTTTTTTTTTTTTACATTCAGGACTTGGTTCTAGATGCTGCTGTATCTGTAGGAAAAAATATGTAATAAAATAGTGTGTGGGTATGTGTGTGTGTGTGTGTGTGTGTGTATTTACCTATACATGTGTACATGGCTTTAGCCTCAGTGAGCCTAAGGTATGGTGATATAAGGCCCACATTTAAAAGAAAATCAGCAAGGAGCATGGCCCAAGCAAGGCCAAGCTGGCCATATAGAGCCCAGGCTGCAGACCGCTAGAGCAGTTCTTAAGTTGGATGTGGGCTGAGCTGTGGGGGCCACAGGTGATTGTATGGGGAAAGGACGAATGTGAACACCCCCTGGAAGTGTTGTACCATAAACTTGGATTTGGCTTACGATCCTGATGGCTGGTTCTGTCTCCACAGTGCTCTGCCGGAACCTTGGATTATATCTTACAGCGCTGCCAGCTCGCTCTGCACAATGTCCGCATCGAGGCAGACAGTGGTGATGTTTCTTTGAAATCCTTTGAGCCTGCAGTTCTGAAACAAGGAGAAGAAATCCACAACGAGGTGAGACTTTTAAGAATTGGGAATCTGCTTGTGAGCTAACGAGTTGATCTGCCATAATTTCATACGAGTGTGAGCCCGGAAATGCCTCAGTGAGAGACAAAGAGCAGTGTAATTACTCACAAGGACAGCAGTAGCCCGAGCATCTGCATTTTTGTGCCAGTTCTGCAAGCCTCTCTCTCCGCAGGACCATGCAAAGTGGGCCCGTAAAGTGGGTGCATGTAGGGCCTGTGTTACAGGAGAGGAACTTGAGACAAGGGAAGCTGAATCTTTTATAATGGGTAGGAAGCATGCTTGACCTTTGCTCCAAGCAAGATACTGTCTTTATCCTCCAAGGCTGTCCCAATCCATGCCCTTTGTTCTGGAGGAGAAACTATTCTTCCAAAGGTGTTCACTATGCCAGACATTCTTGCGATGGGAGGCTGAGCTGGAGGGAGGTCAGTGCCTTGCTCATAAGACATGCCGAAACCCAAGACTCATGAAGAGGTCTTCCCGCAAAGCCCAGTGGGAATCGTGGGTGGAGCCCAAGAGCAAGTGTCAGTGTCTTGCTTGCTGTATACAGAATGAGGGGCAGTTCTGCAGCCCTGTCAGACTGGCAGGATCCCACCAGCCAAGGGTTCACAAACTTTGCTGCTCCCAGTAACACCCTTTCTGCTTTTGCTTTATCTTTGGACCATAAATGTTGCTGTCTATTTATTACTCCTAAAAACTCAGCTTGTTTGTTAAAAAAAAAAAAAAAAAAAAAAAAGATTTATTTATTTATTATTTGAGAGAGAGAGAAAGAGTGGGAGGGGGAAGAGGGAGGGAGAGGGAATCCTACATGGCCTCACCACTGAGCACAGGGCCGGATCCCAGGACCCTGAGATCATGACCTGAGCAGAAATCGGGAGTCAAATGCTTAACTGACTGCGCCTCCCCGGTGTCCCATAAGTCAGCTCATTCTTCATGTAAATACATTTCTTTGAAAAGGAAGCTTTGTGTTATCACTTGAAGTAGAAGCCAGTATCACTAGCCAAAAGAAAAAGGAACCAGAAAAATCTCGCCATTGGAAACAGAGCAGTGTTACCATTTTCCAGCAGGTTCTCTTGGTGGGAGAAGGCTCTGAGCCTCAGGTCTCCATTCTCCACGGGAGAGGAGAGATTCCCACACAACTTCTTGTGTTTTCTAACAGTCATTGAATGTTCTACTTCAAATGGGTGAATTTTGTCATGGGTAAATTATACCTCAACACAAAAAACATCAGAAGGAAAAAAAAGAGATTCCCAAGTGAGAGAGAACTGTTGAAGGTTATCACCCATCTGCGACTTTCTCTTTGCTAGAATTGGAAGAATTGATGGAGAATTTGGAGTACAAAAATATTCTCTTTCGTCCTTTCAACAAGTAATGACTGATCGGGTGTCTGGTACCTTCTGTGTGCTTTAGGATACCCTGGTAAGTCAAACAGATTCTAGTGCAGGGAGATGACAGATAATAAGCTTATTTAATACATCTGTTCATCAGGTATTATGTTAGATCGGGAGAACTAGGAAACATTCCCATTGAGAAGATGTGCTGCAAGCAGGGGCTTGAAGCACATGAGGAGTGAGCCATGTAGATAATAGGGGGAACCACATTTAGGTGGAAGGAGAAGCCCACTGCAAAATCTGTAACATAGGAGAATGCCTGATATTTCCAGACTGGGTAAGGGACAGTCTAGTTTGAACGGGGGGAGTGGGGCTGTGAGTTAGAGGACATGACATCACAGAGGTGGTATTAGGGGACAGGAAAACAGCAGATCCTCTCAGTCCTTGGTGGTCCCTATCAGGACAACCACTCTCCTGTTTACTCAGAGGGAAATGGGAGCTATTGAGGACTTTGGAACAGAGGAGAAACAATGTCTGCTTCCACAATATCATGTAATGTCTTTAAAGAGATATTTAGGAAACTATGAACTGCTCCACACTTTGTGAAACATTGGCATAATCTCCAGAACCAAAGACAAAGGAATTCTTCCTTACTTGCTGCACTCAGGACTGACTTTCTTCCCTTCATTGTTCCTGATAAGTGTCCCATTTTTCTCTCCTCTCTGTCCTTGGTAGAAACATTGCTGATAGCTAGAACTTCAAGAAAGATGAGCGTTTATGGGCCTGGTGACCTCCCTGAATGAGACTTGGGAGCAAAGTTATGTCTTTCTCCATATTTGTAGTAAAGAAATTCTGATCTCGAAATGTAAGTCTTTTCCTTCTCTACAAACTTCATGATGTTAGGATTCAGGCTCGCAGAATGAGGGCTCTCTTTAACATTCACGTGGGCTCTTCTGGCCCCTGTGCTTCTGGTCTTCTTCTGTGACTGACTGTTTTGTTAACATCAACCAGTGGGGGCGGTCTGTAACAATCACTTTGTTTATCTACCAGTAGAATATTGTCATCTGAACCCATTAGCCTCAGAAAGTGACTGGCTGCTTTTGACATTGTATACGTTAGCGAAGTGGGATAGAGATATATCAGAGACCATAGCCCCTTGAGACTGGTCTGGGGTTGAAGGGAAAGAGAGATCTTGGATCTAAATAGCGTGCGTGCTCATCTTATCCAGTCCCCCTCATCTTTGATTCTTCAAGGCCATCAAGAATGAATTCCATATGTCAAGGCATATCGTTAGATACTAGTCTTTGGCCATACACCCTGGCCTGGGATGGAGCACTGGCATGCTGGCTTTCCACCTTGTCCCGTGGTTAAGCAATAGCACACTTGTCCGTAATAGTTCCCTCGGGTTCTTTATTGTTTGCTTTCCTCTTTCTTAAAAGCCATATGCCTTCGCTGCACCACTTACAGGACGAAGCCCTTGGTTTTATGTGCTGCGGGCTTTCAGGCTATCTGGATGTAGACGTGGCTTGTATTTCCTTAGATGGTTTCTAACCAAGCGATTTGGGAACTTGGGGGAGTAGAACTGAATACCTTCAGTTATTTTTTCTTCATTTAAGATGCTTAGCAAAGATTTTTCTTGTCCAGTTGGAAGCAGGATCTTCCTGCATGTTTTTAAAGACTCTATTTCCCTTTTTAAAAATAGTTCGGTCTGGTCAGACCTGCATCTTTTTTAAAGTCACTTTGAAAGGGCCTTTGAAGTGTGGCTCTTTGTATACTGGACAGTAGCATCTCTCCCTGGTCTCGTGTCTTTCTCAATGAGATAACTTATGATGACAGTGAGACACGAACCCCAGTGGGCCTGTTCACACCTCTTAAGAGGGGACTGCGTGAGCTGAGCTGGGGCCAAACGAAAAGCCCACCCTAACGTGGCAGAAGAAAAGGAGGTGACAGTTGCTTCCGTGTAAGAGAATGGAGATGATTTAGAATATGTGGTGATGTAGGAACTCAGAAATACCATTCTGAACTTTACTGCTGAATGCCCAAGTTTTCGGGTAGGCAGGTTTCTTCCGCTTCAGACTTTTCATAGACATCTTTTAGGAGAAAAAAAAAGTTTCTTTTTTTTTTTTTTTTTTTAAAGATTTTATTTATTTATTTGACAGAGATCACAAGTAGGCAGAGAGGCAGGCAGAGAGAGAGAGAGAGGGAAGCAGGCTTCCTGCTGAGCAGAAAGCCGGATGTGGGGCCTGATCCCAGAACCCTGGGATCATGACCTGAGCCGAAGGCAGAGACTTAACCCACTGAGACACCCAATGCCCAGAAAAATGTTTCTTGACTGATCTTTTAGACTGTTCCAGGTACAGGTTAGTTACGAGGGTTTTAAGAAATTGTTTTCCAAATTCGTTATGAAGTTGACACTGTGGACCTATTCTCATATTTCTCTGATAATTCAGACGGCCCTTCAGGAACCTGCAAGGCCTCCAGGTTGTTGATAGGCTTTGGGTAAATTCCCGGGGGCATTGCTCACCTTTGTGTTGCATTGGCCCAAAAGATTGAATCGTGGTGAATTTCCTTTAACAGCACATCCAGAATCTGGGAGTTTGGCTCTCGAGCATCATGAACTCTGAGAGAATCTCAAGAGGGTTCCTGTGTGTCATCTCCCCGAGGCTCGCATCTTCGGGGGTCTGCATCCCCGTGGCGTGTCCTTGGCCTCAAGTCAGCCGCAGCCCTCCTGATGGCTGTCTCTTATTTCTGATTTGATAGTTATAGGCTTCCTGGGGGCGCCGGACGCTGGAGAAGGGATGGAGACCCTACTCCTGTCATGCTTAGAACTTTATCTTTTCCTTTCTGAGCCCCACCGTTTAGGGAGAAAAAAAATAACTTCTTTTGCTTGGTTATCATTATTATTATTATTATTTTATTTATTATTATTATTATTATTATTATTTTGTAACTCAAACTCCAAATCAAGGGGCTGGAAATCTTTTTTGCTTCCTTAATTACTTTTACGAAAGCAGCCAACGGCTTCTCTTGGCAGTGGGGGATGTGGTTGAGGGTGACATTTGCTTCAAATCCTGCCGTATTTTTTGCCCACAACACTGAGACGAAAAAGTCAGGTTCTGGAGTTAACTAAAACGCATGCCAGTGGATTTGCTGCCCAGAAAGATTGTCATCTCCTGGGCAGTACTTCAGCTCATGAATAAACCTCCCCTGGGAGCAAGTCCTCAGTGTTGACTTTCTCGACTGGCCTCAGTGCGAGGGGGTGGGCAAGAACTGACATGGATGTTAAAACTCTTCCTGCTAAGAAAATCTTATTAGATTTTGAGATCCTTGGGGACAAGTTCTAGGCCTCATTGGCCTCGCTCAGTTTGCTTTCCTAGCAACTAGCAAGTGCCGGCATTTGGTAGACTGTTCACTATTAGCTCACTGATCCTCACCCCAAACCTCTTTATGGTTGTTATGTAATGATCCTTACTTACAGGTGATCCTGTAATGGAGCCCTTATTCTTCCTCATGGCACCGTCTGCTTCAAACGATAGCTGGGCATCTGAGGAGGAAGACGAAGTCAAGATGTATTAAAAAGGACAGGGTCTTTCTTTCCTTTCTTGGCTGATAGCAGACTCTCTAGGTATGCCCCTCTCCTGCCTTCTGAGTTTTAATTTCCCTAAATCTAGACTTGGGTATGCCCTGATAGGTTGAATGAACTAGTTACGTAGGATAATCGATTTTCTTTCCTGGGACCCCCACAGTGGCCGAGCCCTACATGTTTTGTCCCCATCAACGGAAATAACCAGCCCCCAAATAGGAAAACCTTTTAAAATCTTTTCAGCTCTCTCTGACATAGGGCGTGATGACATGCTCATGGGCCGTTCCTGTAGCGTGAACACACTTCATGCAAAGTCTCTTAAAAATAACTCGTCTCATAATAACGTTGTCAAACCTGTATCTTCAGAGAAGTTGAACTACACTTGTATTCACTCTCCCTTCAAAGCACTCAAGTTTACTTCTGTTAACAGCTGTCTCTTAATACCACAGATAAGGTTCAGCAACTATTGTCTTAATATTGTCTACATTCCTTTTTTTTTTTTTTTTTTTTTGTTTAAACAGCTTTAACTGAAATCAGTTCTACATATCAAACAAACATTGAGTTAATGTAAACTGAAACCCTTTCATATGACTGGGTGTTCTGGGGTTAGTTATTTGAGTCATTCTCACCATTGTTAAATCTTCACAAGTTGCTTTTGTTTGCCTCATGAAAGTTCAATATGGATAAACACAAAAATTCTTTGTGGTAACAGGTAAAGATTATAATAGTTTGTCTATATAGGGAACATGATTACCTTAGCAAAGCCAGATGACCCAACATTAAGCTGTGAAAGCTCTCCACTTCTTTAGATGGCAGAGGTAAAAAGAGTTTGGGGGAATGAATCGAGTTGTAGTTTGACAGTAAAATTTGATTTTTTTCAAGTTAAAGATGAGCTTTAGAAGATATGGAAAGTGGATAGAAAATAGTTTCTTACCCTTCCAGAGCTTTACTCAACCTCTCATCTACATGCATAGGGATTGTTTCAGTTGCAACAGAGAAAACTCAGCCTAACTTGGCTTAAGTAGAAAAAGGCTTCAGGAACAGCTTGATCAAGAGCCAGGTGATATCACCAGTACCTTTTTTTTTTTTTTTTTTTCATTTTATTTTATAGTTACTTCCTACTTTGTTGTCTCCATTTTCCCCTGTTTGGTGGTGAAATGGTTGTAGAATTCTCTTCCTGAATCTTCTCAGTCTTCAGACGTACTATGATTGAACATACGGTGATTACCCCCAGACCGGATTCTGTGACTAGAGAGATGTGGTGGGCTGATTGGCTGACATGGGGGTGGCACACTCCACCCCTGGTATTGGGGCTGGAGCTATCCCCAGACCACATGAACTGGGACAGTTACCAAGTTAAGAGTGGGGTTTTGGGGGCACCTGGGTGGCTCAGTGGGTTAAAGCCTCTGCCTTCAGCTCAGGTCATGATCCCAGGGTCCTGTGATCGAGCCCCGCATCGGGTTCTCTGCTCAGCAGGGAGCTTGCTTCCTCCTCTCGCTCTGCCTGTTTCTCTGCCTACTTCTGATCTCTGTCAAATAAATAAATTCTTAAAAAAAAAAGAGTGGGGTTTTGCTAGAATAGAAGGAGGAATATTAAGGCAGCAAGTAATAACCATAATAATTACCATAGTAGGTTCATAGGAAGGAAAAGCAATTATTAATGTCTTTGCTGTTCTTTCTACCTATTGTCATGTGCCCTGTGTTGAAAAGTACCAGTTTGGATGGCTGTAGCTTTAATATACACCCCCACAATTAACTCTCTATTATTTCATTATAAGAGCTGGGATTCTCACCAGCTCCTCCTGGCCCATGGTAAATTCTTTATTGATTTTAAATCTAAGAAACTTGAAATTGATACCTTTTAATATGTGTCTGTGTTTTGCTCTAAATACTAGTCTTTAATAAAGATGTTTAATAAAAACCGATCTTGATTATATCTTCCCAGTCATATACAGTGCAGGCTGCTGTATATTTTAGGATCTCAGTATTTGTGTTTTGTTTTGCTTTTTTTGGTAAAATTCATTTTTATTAATTAATTTTTTTCAGGATTTGTTGATGAACATATAGTTTCCTCACGTCTGACTAATAAATGCGATGGAAAATCCCTCCCCAACCCTCAGCAGGGTTGTCTCTCTAAGAGGACCTCAGTTTTGAGACTGCTCTTTTCTTGGCTTTGCAGAAATGCTCTGGAGACTCCAGGTTTTACTGGAAGCTGGCTAGGCTGAGCTTTTCTCACCTTTTCTCACCCTGTGGCAATTAAGTGACCAGAGGAGAATCGAGTGATGACATTATTGTCCTTGATTGTCCCTCACGAGGGCATTTTTACAACAGCCTTCTCCTTATGGTCCCCAGGTCGAGTTCGAGTGGCTGAGACAGTATTGGTTTCAAGGAAATCGATACAGAAAATGCACTGATTGGTGGTGTCAACCCATGGCTCAACTGGAAGAACTGTGGAAGAAGATGGAAGGTGTGGTAAGTACATCACGTCCGGGACCATATTTTCTGGGATGTTCTACCGTGTAACTCCTTGGCTGCCTAATTTGCATAGGCAAATGTATAATTCATTATTCTAAACTACTGAGTCAGGTAACTCTTGGTAAGGAACAGCCCCGGTTTCATCCGTTCAAGGTCAGTTTAGTTCAGTGAGTGTTTTATAGGGTATTTCCAACATACAAGGCGCCATGTTGGAACGCGTGCTAGGAAGTGCCGTGGGGGGAACAACACTGCAGATAGAAGATCTAAAATTCATTTGGCTTTTCAGACTTGGGCACCGTTCGAAGGGTTTTCCCCGTACTAACTTCTGAAATTCATACAACAGCCCTACGAAGTGTAGAAACCCTTATGAGTCTTAATTTATAGATGTGAAAACTGAGACATTGAGAAATTAAGTGCCTCGCCCAAGGTCACAGTGTAAAGTGACTGAGTAAGATGGAGACCCCGGCAGTCTGGCTCTGTGGCTTGTGCTCTTAACCGCTACATTCATTTAACAAGGAGAGAGACATGAATGTAGCCAGGTGTTATATTAGCTAAAATGAAAGCCTGTAATAGAGATTAAAAGAAAAAAAAAATCACAGTCCAGAGGAGGGAGTATTAAATTCAGAGCCCTGGACCTGGACTGTTGTGAAACAGCAGATGTGGCTTTTTGGGGACTTTGGATGGGGAGGAGTAGGGTCAGATAGGACATTGGGAGAGGAACATTGGGCTCCAGGAAGTACACTAACAAGATTGCACGTGAGGAAGGACAGACAGCCCACCTGGAGCAAGGAGTCGGGATATAGTTGGAAATGTTGCCGGAAGGCGAGTTGAGGCCACTTGCAAGTTTTGAATTAAGTCTTAATTTAAATAATAGTAATAATAGCTGACTCTTGGGGCGCCTGGGTGGCTCAGTGGGTTAAAGCCTCTGCCTTCGGCTCAGGTCATGATCCCAGGGTCCTGGGATCGAGCCCCGCATCGGGGCTGCTGAGCAGAGAGCCTGCTTCCCTCTCTCTTTCTGCTTGCC
Source organism: Mellivora capensis (assembly GCA_004024625.1). Lineage (NCBI taxonomy): Eukaryota > Metazoa > Chordata > Mammalia > Carnivora > Mustelidae > Mellivora > Mellivora capensis. The sequence continues at coordinate 54,047 of PISX010002088.1, forward strand.
TCTCTGCCTACTTGTGATCTCTCTCTCTGTCAAATAAATAAATAACATCTTTTTAAAAGTAAAAAAAATAGTAATAATAGCCGACTCTTATGTGATACTTATAAGTACCAGGCACTGTTCCGAAAGTTTTATTTATAACTTATTTAACTTTTATGACAACCCCATAAAGTAAGTCTGATGGTTCTCTATTTCATAAACCGGGAGACTGAACCCCAAAAGGTTTACATAACTTCCTCAAGATCATACAGCCCTTTAAGTGGGGGAACTGGGATTTGAACTCAGGAAGGCTGGCTCGAGGGTCATGCCCTCCACTACGTCGCCATCCTGCCTCCAAACCGTTAACTTTGGAACATAGTGGAGAAGTGATAAAAACCTGCCAAACTCGAGACGTGGTACCCCTGCACAGACTGGGAAGTGTGCTGGGAACAGTGAACTGGTGTGCAAAAATGCGTAGCTGGTGCTCACCTCTATTTTAGAATAATGAAAATATCAAGTCACAACCCAGAAGGAGTCTCCGTTTGAAAGTCTAGGTCAGAATCTGGAAGTCCCTGCTTTCCAGACCTCTCCTCAGATCTTTAAATCATGCCTTTTCACGGATATATGTCTGAGGAAGGAATGTTATCATCCTCCTTTTCTTGTACTAACAGTATCACAAAAATGGATTTCTCTAAAGACCGGAGTCCCAGTAGAGAACTGAGCATTGTAAAACCGAGTTGGAGGTAATGAAAAGTCCATGCCTTAATCTCCTTAGTTAGTTCTGTTCCTAAAATTCGCCTGTGTGGAGTATGCTCCATTTTTATGGGATGTATATATGAAGGCGGCTTCAGTTTCAGGGAATTTTTTACTGTGCTATTCTGGTTTTGTCCATTCACATAAGAGTTAGAAGGACCTCTTTATTTGCCAGACTTGGACTCTCTAAGACATCAGGTTGACTTTGGGATTGTAATTTGACAGTTCCACAGCTTAGAAAATTCGAATTGGCAAATAAATAAGAAAGGAACTCATTGATTTTGTAAAACAAACAAACAAACAAACCAAAAAAACCAACCAAAAAGAAACTTTGTATCGCTTCTGTTCAAGGTTTTGTTTTTTTTCTTCTTCTAAAGCGTAGTCTTCCTTATTGTGAGCTTCCTGATTCTGTTCGTTATGAATGCATTTAAAAGCTTTAGTTATAATTTCTTTTTTTTAAATCGGGCCAGAGCACATTAGTTAGGTGGAATATTTCCTGGTTACTTCATGACGCTTGTGTAAAAAATACCAAGAAGAAGAGCAGGCTTGGGAACACTCTAGAGCGAGTTTCCTTGCCGTTGGAGTGGCATTACTGAATGTTCTGAGTGAAATCAATGGCCCCAGTGTCTCTCCTCAGCCAGCCTCAGGGTGATCATTATCAGCGGAGTGAAGGTTTGGGCCAAGATAAAAGGGATGATACTTCTAAATTAAATTTAAGCATGGCTTCAAGCCTCTCTGAATGACTTTTAACAAATTCATAATAATTTATTTCTGCTATTGGAAGAGACAGAAGATAATAATCACTGGGAAAGTCTATGGTTCTGTGGCTCTGTTAGTGTGAGGCCATCTGGTATCTGTGTGCTGGGGGGAGGGCGTGTTGGGGGGGAGCTGGCACCGGCCGCCTCGATTTCCTCCTGCGCACCAGCCCACCTCGCATGTTTGCAGTTGCAAGCAGTAGGGGGCAATGTTGAGCCACCAGTTGGAGGTCTCAAGATGCTGGCCTTTCAGGAAAATGCATACAAATGTACCATTAACTGTCAAGAATTATCCCTGTTGCTTCAAGTTAGCTGTGATCTCCAAGATTCCATAACACAGGAAATCAGTTGTGGGTTAACAAATTCAACAGCAATTTAACATAAAAAGTGCAGTGTTTGGTGCACATTTGGATTCTATAGAATTAGACTAATCTGAACAGCATTTCTGAACGTACTCGCTTTGCTTCCAGGGAATATATTACTCAAAATTATTATCCTTTTGGACAAATGATTCTTCTTTATCTCTGTGCTTTTTTTTTTTTTTCTTCCTAAATTGTAAAACCATGTGCGTGTTGTGGAAAGATTTCTCTAATTAACATATTTTGTCTGTTTTGCACCGGATGGTTGATCTCTGTTGGTGAAAACAAAACAAAACAAAACAAAAAAACCTCGGGTGATATGTACATTACTTTTCACCTTTTGCTTTTGAGTACAGCAACCTCTGACTGGCCCTGGTACCAGGAAAGAGCTGGTGGTGTGATTTCTGTCCATCTTGGCGTTCTTTTTTTTTTTTTTTTTTTTTTTCCACTTAGCGGTTGGAAGGTGTAGTCTCAGGTTGGATACAGAAGAATGGAAAATGAGCTTTAAAATCGCATTTCTTCCCTTAATGGTAATTGCTTCTTCACATGTCATAACCAGTCACATATTTCAGAAAGTTCAGTCCACTGACTATAAAACTCCTCTAGCCATTACTTCCCATTCTCTGTTCCAGCAAGCACTGTCCTTATCACACTGTTTATTCTCGCCACTTCTCTCCCCTCCCCGCCCTCCCCACCCCAGGACCGCTTTACTCCCTGCTTGCTCTTGTGATGTAAATGTTAAACCTTATATTTGAATGACATTCTGATAAAATATCACATTTTCCCTGCATATTACCTCGTGAATTTGTGAGCCACGAGGCCCAAAGCTGCACAGCCCTTTCACAGAACCCAAGAATGTAGCCTTGCCTTTTCCTCTCATCTTTGCTCTCTGTTCAGGATGGTGGTATAACCCTGGAACGCTATTCAGATATTTGTATTTTATTTTAGTTTCTTAAACCAACCCACCACCTCACAGCCAAGATTAGTGTATTATGAGGCGACTCTTCAGGATAAGAGAGAGTTACCATTTGAAAGACACTGTACAAGCTTTGCTTTCTGGGTAAAGAGAAGTATGAAAAGCTGAAGTCTCCTGTGAGGTGAGGAAGTCTTGCTGTAGCCAGAGATTCAACGGATAGGCCATTTGTCTCTCAGGGTCTGGTATCGCACTTTGCAAAACTGACATTTATTTTACCTATAAAAAATGTTTTAACACCATCAAATTCACAATGATACGGAAAAGAATACTGCGTGTGACGGCCTCTAAATTGGTGACATTTATTCATTTCCCTTTGACCTTAAAAAACAAAAGGTCAATTTAGTATAATCCGGTGGAAATATTCTAAAATAGTTTCCAGAGTAAACATTTTCAGGAGTACGGATGATTGATATACTGGAGAGAAATTTCTTCATGCTTTTTTTTTTTTTTTTTTTAAGTGCCTGTTTCTTTTAGAAGAGAAGAGTAGAATCCTGATCATTTTGAATGTTTTGAATTGCATTTCCTGTGCTGACAGTTCTTCGTGCTGGGATAACAGTGCATCTATGTGGCCGTTGGCCTTCCTAACCTTTATTGGCTCTAGTGGGATGGAGCCAAGACTGGATCATTTTAATGTATCCGTTTTGAAACAACGTTAAAACACAACATATAATTATGTTAGGTAAGCTCTAGGCTGCATTAAATTCTACCCATTTACGTTACAGTTTGGCACAGGAGAGCAGAGAGACGTGGAAAAATGAGTAGGTGTTTTATTTAATTCTGTGACCAGTTTCTCATTGTTAAAAGTTTTAAGAGAGAAATGTACTTACGAATGTCAAGGTTGTCCTTTCCACGTTGGTCCTAATAGTTTAATTTCAAGTTGCGTTCCTGCGTTTTCCCTTGTCATTTTGGCCTGTGTAGGTCATCTGGGAGAGCTCATGCCAGGGGCCTGCCCACTGCTGTCTGCTGGAGCCTCTCCTCCAGCAGGTGACCCAGTCCAAGGCAAGGATGGAGGCAGGGATGGGGCGGAGGGCGGTTTGTTTGTTTTCAGAGAGATTAACGAAGCTCTCATCTCAATGCTTTAGATTAAATTCTTTGTAACTGAATAGAGGAATAAGGCTGCTTTTTCATACACTGAAATATATACTGAGTATCCTCGTATTGGCTATTCTTTTACAGCTCAATTAGCTAAATGCATTTTAAACTTTCTTCCAGGATTAAAGATTTTGGGGGGTATGAGGAAGAAAGGGATATAAATATTAATTTTCTGCTCATGTTAATTGTGAAGTCACCAACTTATATTTATATACATGTGTGTAAATAAATACTTCCCCTTTAGTGTTCGCGTATGATACTGAATTATATTTGCAAACATGTAATCCCCTCTTCCAGTTTTCAGTACTAGTATCACTGATACAGGAGCAGGATACATTATAGTAATTTAGATTTGGTGTGAGATGTCTGGTGGTTAAGTTCCCTTCTCCTCCTTTTGATGGCTATAGTGCTGAGTGGCTCAGGATAAGCACAGATTGGAGGCAGGTAAACAGTCACAAACACCCAATATTCAAATTATGTACACAGACACCGAGTTTGGGGACCTCTATATTTAGCTTTAGAAATTTGTGGGGGTGGAGAAAAAAAATCACTTTTCAGCTACAGTGGCTAAAAATCCTTGGCCCACGTTTTTGTTATCTTAAACATGTTCACTGAAGGTTAGTGCTTTCCACTCTTCTCCTTCCTCAGCCCCCCACCGCTGTTCCCCATAGCCACATTGTTCTATTAAGAATAAAATATCTGAGGAGAAATTATACATGTAATTTAGCAATGAATTTCTAACAGGTTTTGATTCCTTCTTTGATTGCCTTCTGGATTTCTCTCAGAGTCTTCCAGTTTTTTTTTCCCTTAGTCGCTGCAAACTTAGTAATGAATTAAAAAAAAAAAAAGAGAGAGAGAGAGAAAGCATTGTGTATCCTGTCTTTTTGGGAAAAAAATTTACAATTCCAAGAGAATTCAGGCTTAAGCTTGAGAAACAGAATGTGCATCGAGAGCACAAAGGACTATGTTTATGATTCTCTTTGAAGTGTTTTTGCAACTGGATAAGGAAAATTTTAGAAACCGTCTGATAGTGTTCAGGGTAAATACTTAAACCCCTTTAGAGAATTTCACACACAGATACTGTGCAGCAGAAAAAAGGGATACTTATGTTTCTTAAAGCTGCTACAGCCTACAGCTTTGTACTTAAAGACAGAGGTGTTGAATAGAATTCTACTGAGGATACATCCAGTGACAATATCCGCAGGAACATCAGAGCAAACCGGTGGGTAGGACTTTCCGTTTTTAACCCTTCCATGAGCTGTAGGAGAGTTGAGGTTTATTGGTCCCAAGTACTAGAATGTGCCTGTTACATCCCAGGAATGTTAAGAGGGATCTTTCAGGTGCCTCTGCTCTGCACACACACGAGGAACAAGGCTAAAGAAGCCCAAACCAGTGAGGCAGAGTGACGGGAGCTGGGAAGTGCCAAGGACAGACCTTGCCATCTCTCTTAACTCTTAACCTCAAATAAACAGCCACAGTTTCTCTTTCAGCCTGGAGTCCGTAGGCTTTAGCTACATTTTGCTAGTCTTTGTTAAATATATATACACACGCAACGTGCACACACACACACACACACACACAGGGGCACACGTGTGCATTTCACACATGTTCTATTTTCTTTTCAAAGAGACAGATTCGGTTGTTTTAAATAATTTTAACCACACCAGATTTCAGATAGATGCAAAGGTGTGAAGATCCTGCTACTTTCCCCCGGGGGTGCTCTTGTAGCCTTGGCGGTTGGCATTTCTTTTGGATTCCTTTGACTAGCCGACCATCATAGCATTTCAGATGTGAATCAGAACCCCGGGTGCCAGATTGGGGTGTCAGTAATTTCCATTTTTTTTTTCCTGGAAAAGTTAGAGCCTTAAACAATTATATACCTTATTTCCTCTAGTCCTTTGGAGGGTGGCTGAGGTGGGGAGTGGGGCAGTAAATTCAACTCCAGTCTGTCATTTATCTTATGAGAAAGACCTTTGAGTTATTTTAGAAGAGTCTCTGTCTGGAAGAATGAAGTCATATTAAAAAAAAATCGGCACGCCTACAGTTTTGAAAGGAAATCAAGATTTCCAAAGGATATGTGCCAGTTGTTGGGAACGTTATCAAAATTATAGGATCTTTTTTTCCCCAAGTTGGTTAATGAATGGTCCCTAAGACTGTTACCTTCCTAAGAAAATTGTTATGATGATCAAATGAAAAGCACGTAACATGTAAAATACTGTACACATGCAAGGCATCAGCATCAGTGATTTTATTTTTTTAAGCGTCTTATTTATTTATTAGAGCAGGAGCTGGGGGAGGGGCAGAGGGAGAGGGAGAAACAAACTCCCCACTGAGCGTGGAGCCCAACTTGGGGTTCGATCCCAGGATCCTAAGATTATGACCTGAGACAAAGGCAGATGTTTAACTGACTGAGCCACCCAGGAGCCCCACCACTAGTGATTTTAAAAGGAATGTAGACAGTCCTCTGTTTAGGAGCCCTTACTTAGAGGTCATTTGACTGAATCCCCCTTAGTGACATCATCCTTCCCCATTTTTCATTTCCCTTCCTCCAGAACCGGGATTAGTCCTGGAGCTAGAGGGACTCAATGAATTGGAGCCCAGTGCTACTCTGGTAATGTTTCTACCCCACTGTGGGCTAAATATTTTGGGAAGCTGGGCTGGGAATCTTTCCATATTTTGCAAAAATGTCTCTATGGAGAAATGTGCTCCCAGTGCCAAAATCTGACTTACCAGAGAGCTCTGGGAACACATTAAGTCGGCTCTTCCATGCATTAAGGGTAACATAACCATGATCCTGCTCTCTTTTCATTGACATCTGCAAAAGAATGATCTTTTTTTAAACTAAGGGAAACTTGATATGTTGCCTTTTCAGTATTCCTGAAAGTATCTCTGTGATCATTTGTAGATGATGTTTTTAACACCATCTTTTCCCCTAACACGTAAATTATGATTGACTTTTTTTGTATTTCCTCTGCATGACCTCAGCCCATCTGGAACCACCTGTGACGATCTCATTTATAAATTTTTCCTTGATGTGTCTAAAAATCTCAGATAACCTCTAACTTGTTTTTGATTGATTGACAAAATTAGCCTTTAAATAAAAGTCTGGAGTTCTATGGCAGTACTCAAAATTAATTTGTACTGTTTCAGACATATCTGCTTTGGTTATGAATACATGGAACAGGTGGTAAATTGATAATATATATCCCTTTACTTAAATATTATTAATTTAAATGAGCAATAATGAAATACCCAGAATAATGCATCAGATCTTTAACAGATGTTGGGGGATCAAGAGGGCTTGTATTTTATTTAACGTCATAAACTTTTCATGTAGTTAACAGTGAATTTTTTTTTAATTTTTTAAAGTTTTATTTATTTATTTGACAGAGAGAGAGAGATCACAAGTAGGCAGAGAGGCAGGCAGAGAGAAAGGGGAAAGCGGGCTCCCTGCTGAGCAGAGAGCCCGATGCGGGGCTTGATCCCAGGACCCTGGGATCATGACCTGAGCCGAAGGCAGAGGCTTAACCCACTGAGCCACCCAGGTGCCCCAACAGTGAATTTTTAACGGATGGAAGTGGTGGGATATTCCAATGCCTGTAATAAATTAATATTACCCATTAATATCATCTGGGTACTGGGGTCGATGTCTTGGAGACCTGAATAGTGGTTGGGCAAGGTGGGCCATATTTAGCTATTTAGTCATAATATCTCAAATTTAACATATCTCAAACCAAACTCTTGATTCCCATCATCTCCAAGTCTTTCTCCCAGGATCACAGAGTTCAGTAATTTGCACTGTCCAGTTACTCAGCCTATAATCTTGGAGTTCTCTTGATTTATCCCTTGATTTATCAATGAATCCTGTTAACTCTGTTTTCAAAATATTCATGGTTTGGCCACCCTTCACCCCCCCCCCCCCTGCTGTGTTATCATTTCGGTAACAACCACCATTTGTCCAAATAGCCTCCCTCCTCCTCCCACCCTGTGTCCATCCCTGTGAGAGTGTTCCTTTATTTTTTAAAAGATTTTATTTATTTATTTGTCAGAGAGAGAGAGCATGTGCACAAGCATGGGGAGTACTTGGGAGAAGGAGAAGGAGAAGCAAGCTCCCCGTTGAGCAGCGAGCCTGATGCGGGACTCAATCCCAGGATCCTGGAATCCTGACCTGAGTGGAAGGCAGATACTTAACTGACTGAGCCACCCAGGTATCCCTAGAGAGTGTTCTTTTAAACAAGTCCGGTATTTCATGCCCCAGCCCAAACTTACCATCATGAGCAGTTATCCCACTTCCTTGCAATGAGCCTAGAACACTACAGGGTCTGTCCATCCCCCTCTGCCCCCAAACATTATTTCTCCTCCCTCCCAGTCCCCCACTTGCCATTCTGCTGTCTTTAGAACACTCTCAGCTTCCTCCTGCATCATAGCCTTGGCATTTGTCGTCACCTCCTTCTAGAATATTCTTCCCTCTGTTAACTTGCATGACTCCCTCCCTCACTTCATTCAGGTCCCTCTGCTCATGTCAGTCCTTGGAGAGAGTTTCTTACGATAGCGAGTGCCTTGCCCTGTTCTACTTTGCTTCCTATTGCTCTCCGCCGTCCGCCACGTTTACTGTCTTCCTCTACTGAATACAATCCCGGTGAGAGCCGGACTTTGTCCCATTCTCTGTAATTTCCCAGCTTCTCGAACAGTGTCTGGAAGGTAGTAGGTACTTGACGCCTCCCTGTTGAAGAGATGAATTGAGGAGAGGTCAGCATCCTGGTCCAGCCATTTCCTCCCACCCTCGTTAGGCCAGCATGGCCTTTAATAAATTCTTTTTAACTCTTTACGTTTCCCGAAAATGTCAGGTCCTGCTTAACAGGAGTACTGTAGGGTTAGTTTTATTTTTTAAACAAATATAACCCTCCCAACAGTATCCCCAAACACCTATAACATTTAAAAAATAATAATATCGAGAGAGCACAGAGGATGCCCGAGAAGGTCCTGTTTTATGCCTCTGGCATTTACACTGAGAAGGTGGAGCAGTCACTGGCAAGAAACTTATGCAAACAGGAAAAAAAATTTTTTAAATGTGAGATGGAAGCAGCTTATTAGCATCAGTGCTGCTGAAACTTAGAACCGTGGGGTTCTGCGTCATCCATTGGCATTCTTCAAATTTTAGATTTTCCTGTTCTTGGAAAACTTAATAGAGTAAAATTGTCAAAAAATTAATGAGTTCCCCAACAAAGCTTGGTCGGACTTTTTATTACTAATTTCCGGAAGTTATATAAGGGAAAGCAGCATATACTGGACAGGTTTTGGGCACAGAACGAGGGGAAATCTCTGAGGAGTAAACTGACTTCCGCTAGACAAGCTGAAAACTGATTAAAATATTTATCATCCTTTGGGTATGCAATAGCTTTTGATGATGGAAGGCATATTAATATTCATCTTTGCTGCTTGTCTACACTTCAGACAGATCCCAGGAAAGGATGTTCAGATGACCAGTTTTCTTTCCTCACCAGGAGTCCTTGAGCCCCAGTACAGCTTGGAACCAAGAAATGCCTTGTGATGTGATTGAGCTTTTCCTCTGGGGGCTGGGGCTGGGGGAATACAAACCAGGAGAGACCTCTGGGCTGGAAAGCTTTAAAGGATTACCGCTTTCTCACAGGAAGTCTTTTGCTAGAACAAAGGGAAAAGTTTGGTTGTAATTTTATGAGCTGCAGAACTGCTCTTGCTGAGTCCACGAGGCGGCCCTGGCTCCTTGAGTGAAATGGGGGGAACGAGACCTTACAAAGGTTTTGGTGTACAGACCACAGGAGGCTGAAGATTCCCCCACTCCTTTCCCCTACATTTGTTAAGGAAGAAGGAGAGAAATCGGTAATGTTTGCTACTGACCCCAAGGTCTTCTCACTGGTTGTTCTGGAATGTTCCATCTCTCTTTTGTCTTGAGACAGAGAGAATATATATGGTGTCCTCCTAGCCAGGCATAAGGAGCACAAGGTGGCCTGCTGGGGTTCTCAGGATCTGTCTCTAAAACGTTTTTTTTTTTTTTTTCCTTTGATGGGAAAAAGAATCTGGCTTAATTAGTTTAGTTAGCTAGGCAGGGTTGTTTTCTGTCTAGATTAGAATAGCCTTGATTACGTTTTGCTGGGGAGGGCACCAAATAAGAGCTCTGAAAGAAACTGACCTCTTTATTGAGTGGTCTGCAAAACCTGGAAATTGAATAGAATAGTCTCATTAAAAAGGCTATTGTGTTAAGACACTTAGTTTCTGTCTTTTAAATCTGAAACATTAACATCTACCCCTTTCACATTTTTTGTAATTACACACTGAGATCTTTTTATGGAATATACCTAAAAAAAATTGGGACCATAATGATATTTGCAACCTATTTTAATAGAGTGGCATCAGAAAAGAAATATACATTCTTCATTCTAGTCATTTCCTCATTTATCTGCTCTACTTTGTGCAGATAAGTGTGAAGTTCTGCAAAAAGCCAGGACTTCTGTCTCCCAGGTTGATAAGGCACAAGGCAGTAAGTAATTCAGAGGGAGAAAAATCAAAGGGGAGAGTGGATTTTGACATAGGCCTTTGGGAATACAACGGATTTTGATAGATGGAGATGGGTGGAGGATATTCAGAGATGCTAGAAGCGGAGACATCCTAGTGGAAAAACACAAAATCTGCTCGCAAACTTGATTAGACTGGATGGAGTGTGGTTTGTGTGAGTCCAGTAGTGAGAGATAAGATTAGGAAGATTAGCAAGGACCCTTTTCTAATGCATTTCTTTGCAAGGTACAGTGCTTTTACCCCTTAATGACTGCTGGGCTCTCATAGCCATGGAAAGCCAAGTGCTAATCCTGCACAAGTAAAAAGAAAATGAAATCTATCTTACCATCTTGCATTGGCAAAGGGGAAACAAGTCAAAATTCTGTTAATTGCCCTAATTTGAAGACAGATCTGCGTCCCCAATACGGCAAATAAGCAACACTGTCCATTTGCAGAAGGAGAACTACAAATGACTTGATACATTTTCCTACCAAGGTCTTTCCCCACCGCCCCCCACAAACTGAATACCAACCTAATAATTTTGGATTTCGGTCAGAGGCAGGTCTTTCAATGTGTGAACCATTTCTGATTCTCTTTCTTGTTTAGGTTCTCTCTCTCTCTCTCTTTTTGATCTGGGAATTGAGGTCTGAATTAGGTGATATCTCCCATGCCTCTTGGAGAGGGGACAGTTCTGAGGACTTACGTACTTGCATAAAGTATTTTGGAATTACAGCCGAAGTGTCATTCACGGCTTGTTTGATTTGGTTCGAGATGGCGGGGGTGGCAGTCCATCATTTCCGCTGCTGAAATCCAGTGGTTTCTTTCCCGCGCATACCTCCCCATTCTTTGGCAAATGGCTCCACGTTTGTGCTTGGCCACCCCATGCTGCCCCTTGTTTGCCGTCCCGTTTTGGCTTATCTGTCACACCGCTTGGACGACCGAGTCACTGTTCACAGTGTAAATAGCAGCGGTTCCCTCTGGGCTCTCTCCCACCTTGATGGATCGATTTCTGCTCCATACGCCTTCTTTTTCCTCCACGGGATGTTAAAATTTTCCAGTGACTTTTTTGTTTTTATTTTATTTTATTTTTATTTAGCTTTACTACTTTTTAAGGCACAAGGTATTAATTCTTGAGTGATAACTCTGTGACTTGGTTCTTCAGATACTGGGCTTCTGCAGGATTGTCTTAGCTTTGACTCTGCTCAGGAAGCCAAGGTCTGAAATGAATTTAGAGGCCACCATCTCTCCTTACGTATTGGTGAGATAAAGAAGCCATATGACGGGGCTACCGTTTCATTTGACTAGAGAGCCGTCTGAGAGTCGCACCCACGTGGGAGGCTTCCCTAGAGAACCGAATGGGCTTCGCGCTTTTTTTTTTTTAAGATTTTATTTATTTATTTGAGAGAGAGAGAGAGAGAGAGAGAGAGAGAGAGAGGGGAGAAGGTTAGAGGGAGAAGCAGACTCTCCATGGAGCTGGGAGCCCGATGTGGGACTCAATCCCAGGACTGTGGGATCATGACCTAAACCGAGGCAGTTGCTTAACCAACTGAGCCACCCAGGCAGCCCTGGCTTCGCACTTTTTAGAATGCTGTTATCTCCTTGGGGCGCCTGGGTGGCTCAGTCATTAAGCGCCTGCCTTTGGCTCACATCGTGATCCCAGGGTTCTGGGATCAAGCCTTGCATCTGGCTCCCTCCCTGCTCAGCGGGGAGCCTGTTTCCCTCTCCCTCTGCCTGCTGCTCCCCCTACTGGTGCTTGCTTTCTCTGTCAAATAAATAAATAAAATCTTAAAAAAAAAAAAATGCTATCTCCTTGCTATCTCTTGGAATCTCTTTCTTCCTCACAATGCCAGGAGAAACTGGCAGCAGCGATGCGTTCACATTTGTCCTTGCTTCATTTCTTCCAAGGCCTGGAACCTTGGCCTCGTGCTTTCTGTACCAACTCTACTGGTGGTGCTCATGCCACGAGGCTTGGACATGCTTTGGAAGCCCAGCTGCCGTGGAATCTTCCAGTGTCAGCGTGAGAAAGGAGCCGAGAACTGAGCATTCCTTTCTCTTCCTTTTGGAAAAGGAAGGGCTCAGAAGGTACAGAGGCCCGTCTGGGGGCAACAGAGCCAAATGCTAGTGGACTCAGCACCCAGATTTCCCAACTCCCATTTGAGCGAATGATGCTGCCATTCCCGAGCCTCCCAGGGGCCATGCCTTCTCTTTTCTGGATTTCTACCAACTTTCAGCTGGATGCAAGTAGCAAAATAGGATGACAGCAATGTTGCCCCAGACCCTTCTCTCTGCCCTGTGTTTGGGCCCGGCAGATCAAAATTCAGCTCTTTTATATCGAGGTAGGTGTACTGTTTTCGCCTGTCCAGCATCTGTGTTCCTTCTCTGACCGCATCTGGGTACAGCATCAAGGACCCGCTCTCTTCAGCGGCTCCAGGTAGAGGGGCGTCGACTTCGTCTGGCTGCCTCAGCACGTGGTGAGCTGGTTCAGGCCCGTTTGCTGACACCTGCACGCGGTGCTGAATTCAGCAAGCACAAAAAGCCTGTGAAGAGTGCAAAAGCCAGTCTTTTTCCCCGCTCATTCCCCCTGCCACCCTTTTCCCTTCCCTGGGGCCTGGCACCCTTCACGATGTTTTCTGTACCTTTCCAGAAACGTTCTATGTATGTACAAACCTTTATGTGTTGTTTCTCAAATGAATAACACTCTGTCTCAGAGATCTTTAAATGACTGCCTGGTTTTTCATTGTGTGGTGTCATAATTCAATCAGTCCCCTCCTGTCTTCAGTCTTCTGCTTTCACAAATAATGTTGAAATGAATATCATAACATATAAGATTTTCCCATATACCATCTACGGTAATATCTGAGAGCGGAATTGCTGGGCCAGAGGATATGTGTATTTTTAGTTTGGAGAGGGACTGTCAAATTGCCTTCCTTAGAGTTTGGAGTGGTGTTTGTGTGTGTGTGTGTGTTTTTACATACATGTATATACATGTAGGGTTTATGTGACATAGGGCTTGTTTTCCGAAACCACATCCTCACCGGTGCAGTATATTAACAGACTTTTTGCAACTGTGACTGGTGAAGACTGGTGTCTCACAGGTTTTATTAACATTTCTCTCTTTCCTGCTTTGCAGCCTAGGAGACTGAGACTCAGAGAGAGGAAGGGACTTGGCCAAGGTCACAGAAGCAGTGACTGACCGAGCTGGGGTGTGCAGTTAGCAGAGGCTGTCTGCTCCCCTCTTCACCAGAATCTAAGCGAGAACTCCGTTCTGTTCCTTGTAACCGAAGACTCCTGGTAGAAGTAGAGGTTCTCTAGCAAGCAGCGCTCAGGTTTCCTTGGCCGTTCATGCAGGCCGGTGGTTCTCTTTCACCAGGGAGTTGTGTGCCGGGTCAGCTGAGTCAGGCCAGGTGATCTGAGCTGTCGCCCTGACATCCAGTGACGTCATCACATGGTGGAACTGCGTTCCAGATGGGGAAATCGTGGCTCTTGACCTTTCCGAGTCCTTGGGCTCTGTGCTCTGTTTGTGTCAGTGGAAGGCGAAGGAAGGGCTCCTTACTCCTGGAAACATGGCATGGTGCCTGATTTACTGTGTGAAGTTAGTTTCTTCATGGATTCTATTCAGGACTGAGTTTCTGTTGTGGAGTTGGCAGTACTCTGAGCCTTGTTGGCCTCTCCGGCTCACTTTCATTCTTCCTCCACCTGTCAGTCTTTGGCAGGTCATGTCAGCAGTGCTCATTGTCTACTCAGGGCCTTTCTCTGCTTGGCTCCAGAAATGTGGGTCAAAGCCTTTAGCTGGCTCCTGTAGTTCCTAGGTAAGAGTGTATTTCCAGAAGTCTTTGGAGAGGACTGAGATTATTTGGGGAGTGGTGAGAATTCTTTTTTCGGGTAAAGGTGAGGACGAAAAGAGGTCTCAGGAGGGGTGGAGAACTTTCCTCTGATCCCCTCCGTGAAGCTCGTTTGTAGACTTTGATTCTCAGGAACTGCCTGGGCCCCCCTCACCCCTCCCAGGGGCCCCTCCTGGGACTCACCTCTTGCTGTGTTGTGGACTCAGCTTCTGTCGCTGTCTGTGTCACCAGGTCATTCCAGTTTGAGCCCTCATCCCCTTTGAAGTCCACAAGTTTAGGTATTTTTGGGGTAAGAGCTTGAGCTCTCAAGTGAGTCGGGCTAGGGTTCAAGTCCTCGCTCTGTCACTTAGCTGTGTATGCTACTGGGCGGTCACTCGGGGAATCTCAGGTATCTCCCATCTGTAAAATGGGTTTAATGGAAATGCCTTCCTTAGGGGATCATTGTGAGATTTGCCCGAGGTGATAATGTGCAGAATTTTGCACACTGCCTGGCATATTTTTTTTAAAGATTTTATTTATTTATTTGAGAGAGAGAGAGAGAGAGAAGGAGAGAAAGAGAGCATGAGAGGAAAGAGGTCAGCTGGAGAAGCAGACTCCCTGTGGAGTAAGGAGCCCAATGTGGGACTCGATCCTGGGACTCCAGGATCATGACCTGAGCCGAAGGTAGTTGCTTAACCAACTGAGCCACCCAGGTGCCCATGCCTGGCATATTTTAGCATCACTGCTTTGAACCATTCATTCCTCCTGCCGTCTACTAATTCCCTGTCCCTTACCCTCTCACCCAGTGCATTCCTGTAGCTCTCTGAGACCCCCGTCTCAGAGTTTGCTCGTAGTCTGGGCTTCCCATTCACGCCACTATTCAAAAGTCATCTCAGAGTGGCTCTTTCTCTCTTGTTTTACCTCATAGCACTTATTAATATCTGAATTTATGTCTCACATATGCGTTTCTCTGTTTCCTGTGCTAGAGCGTCAGGTCCTGTGCTAGACCTTGCAGATCGGGACTTTGTCTCGTCTATCTGCTGGTTCTCTGTGCTCAGAGTCAGAACCCAACACGTATTCGCTGGACAGGCGGAGACCCAAACGTGTCACAGGTCTGGGTTCCTTTGAGGTGCCTCGTTTTACACCACGGGTGCTCTGTCCATGCTATTTGTTGGTGGCCTGCTGTCCCTTCTTGATTTAATCCATTTTGCAAACTGTCTTTAATGTTTGCATTAAAATGTTCGGTAATTTTCCATTACCGACTCCGGAAACCTTATCTTTTCGGTGTTCTCTGGAATATAATTTGTCTGCATTGGAGGCATTCAGCATCAGGATGTACGTAAGAGACCCTCATGCGACTTTTTAAAGATAGGAGCGCGGTTCCAGGGATTTGGGTTCAGTAGCTGTAGCTCAGTCTTGGCTACACATTTGAATCATCCAGGGTTCATTTTGTATATGTAAATTATATACATATAATTTACATATATTTACATATATGTAGACATATCATGTGTCCTCCACCTCCAGTGATAATGATGTCATTGTTCTAAGCTGTGGCTTCCAGTTGATTCCAAGGTATTGCCAAGTTGCTGTGTGTTTAAAAAGCCTCCCAAGTGAGTCTGGCATGTGTTCAGGATTGAGGACTCTTGTTCAACAGGTATCTGACCTCTTACCAAATTAGCTTGATTGCAGGGATGAATACGTGAACATATCATATTAGCAAACCGGCGGGAAGGCTGTCTTTAACCAGCACAAATGTGCCTGCTGTGTTTCCTAAATTCAGTGGAGGCCTCAAGAGGGGAATAGCCACATTGGTAATTCATATATAAGGTGGAAGATGATGTTGATGGAAGATACAAACAGAGCTATGAAAGTCTGGGAGACAGTGGTAGACATCTAGATGGATGGGATCTCGGAAGGCTTTGTGATCCGCAGGGACTTCCGGGTTGAGTCTTAGAGAATGGGGAAAATCTTGGCAGGTGAAGATGGGGATGGGAAGAGATTCCTGTGGAGGGAGCAGTATGTGTAGTGTAGAGGATAGAGACATGCAGGCCGTCTTCAAGAGCCCTATAGTGGGGCTGGCATTCCCCCAAAGCTAGGCTCCTTCTAGAGGTCTCCATCTCAGGAAGTGGCACCACCACCCACCTAGCTCTTCATGCCAGAAGTCGAGGAATCCTCCTTGAAACTCCCCTCTTCCCACCCCACATAATCCAGTCTGAGAACTTTTATCCCTGAAATATCTCCTGAGTCTGTCCACTTCTGTTCATGTCCACCGCTATGAGTCCCAAGACACCACCCTCACGCCCCCGGGCTGTTGCAGTAGCTTGCTGTCTGGATTTCTGTGTTCTTCACACAGCAGCCCGGCCAGTGTTTTCAAATGCAGATCTAATCGTGCCCCCTCTCTGTGTAAACCCATTCATGGGTTGGTTCCAGTTGCTGTTAGGATGAAGACTGTGATATTTCATCTTCGGCCACCTCTCCTGCCTCACGTCCCCTCCGGTCTCATCACTGTCCGTATTCCTTGCCAGACTGGCATTTTCTTGACGAAGCCAGCACAGTTGCTCCCTTCCTCAAGGACTTTGCACACGGCTCCTCTTCTTCGAATGTCCTCTCCCACCAAAGCATACACAGACACTCAGGTTATTTCTACAGAGTTTTCAGATCTCACCTCAACTTACCACTTCCTCAGAAAAGCCTCCCTTGCCCTGTCCGACTAGGCGTCAGGTCCTTCTGCCGCATTTCCCTATGACCCTCGTGAAAGCCACGTCCAGCTCACTGGCTGGAGGCGATGAGTATTTATGGCAGATAGAACTTGGGAGCATTTTATCTGTCTCCTGGAGAGCCAGTGTTGCTAGAGACATTCAAATAGCTGAAGCGATTTTGGGTAGTTAATTTATGAATCTCATTAACCGTCCCTTGACAAAGAATGGGGAATGGTTGATCACACTGTAAAACAGAATGCGAGTAGCCGTGCTATTTCTTTGTCTAAATTCCTCCCAGTCATTGGACAAGCCAGTCCCACAGTATTAATTTGAGTACCATTATATGCGGCGAGACAGCCCTCATCAGATTTTCCTTATGGGAGGCGAGTCTAAACTGTATAACCACCCTGTGGAAGCCTCATGAGGTGGCCAGCGCCCAGCTCTTCCCAGGTTATGAGGAGGCAAGTGAATTGGTGAGGATTAGCTGCCTCACGTAGAGCCGCATTATACCCTCTCCACGCTGCTTTCCTAATTGCAGTGTCTCCAAACGTCAGTCACCTTCAACTTCAAGAAAGGCCAGGGTGCCTGGGGTGGTCATATTTTTCTTTCCCTTGCCAGATAGAGGCAACCCTGAGAACCTTGGCCACCAGCCTCTTCCAGTCAGAAAGGTCAGGAGCCATCGTCCTTGTCCTTGTTACTGACACATGCTTGTGTAGGCCTGGAGTCATGTGACAGATCAGGAACTCACAAGGACTTGTATATTTTGGCACGTGGGAGCCCTGCGGAATCTGGACAGTGGTTTCCGAAGAGTCATTTAGATGCCATTCTCTCTCACTCTTCTTGCGTTGATGCCCAGAATCTCCGTCCAGCTCGGAGGGACCAGGGAAGATTTCCGGCCCAGGGTCCCTTTGGCACACACACACCCTCCTGCTGAGTGAGCTGCAGTCTCCTGGTGAGAAGTGATTTGTTGTCCCGATTAGAATGTAAACACTTGCCGAAGTTGAGTTTCGTCTCTCATGTGAGTTTTATTATAGCCTTCTGTGTTTATAAACATGTGTCGGGCATGAGGGAGAAATGTGATAACCTCCAAGGCCCCGAGATCGCACCCATTGGTTTTCTCTGTTGGCTGGAGTTAAGATAGCTTTGCTTCCTCCTCTAAGAATCCCGTAGCCCACTTGCTCTTACCAGCCGGCCTGGGGTGGTGCCCAGATTGCCATTTCATGATTGCTCCATCCTCTTCTGTAGTGGAGTTCATGAAGTCTTTGACAAAGTGTGTTTCATAAGCAGCCGGCATCTAGTGGAGGGACTCAACGTCCAGGTAAGTCTCAGTCCAGGCTAACAAACAGTTATTGAAATTTTATTTTATTTCATTTTTTTTTAAGACTTCACATGTCAAGGATTGAAGAAAACCAAGAGTTGAGGTACTGGTGAAGTTTAACATGCCTGTGAGGAGATAGGCACACACATATGGAAGGCATGATGTGAGATGGGGAATGAGAGGTAGAAACGAAATGTTGCAAGAGTGCCCCAGAGAATATAAGTCGGATCGAGAAACCTGGAGAAGCCTTCATGGAAGTGGAGGTGCCTTTTGTTGTTGTTGTTGTTTTGTTGTTGTTGAGGTGCCTGGAAGAGTGAGCTGACTTTAGAAGGCAGAGTTTGCATAGGTGAAGAAGAGGGACGGGGCCCATTTTAGGCAGGGCAGACATTAGGCACAAGGACACGGTCCAGAGAGTACTAGGGCACATTGGCAGAAATGATGTCATACCTTGTAACCTGCTGTGCTTCGGGTACCTGTTTGGGGTGAAATGGAAGAAGGAGGACAGGCACCTAGGAACCAGAGAATAAGCGGAAAGAGGAGAATGGGGTCAGCTCAAGAAGGGCCTTGAATGATAGGCTCAGAAATTTGGCCTATAATCCGGAGATCGTGGCGAGAGTTGGATTCAAAGACTTTGCAGAGGGAGGTGGGGGCAGTCAGACCCGTTTCCAGAATGGTCCCTGGAGGCACATAGGTGGTAGAGAGGGGAGGCTGGGGCCACAAAGGCCTTTTACACATATTCTGAGGAGAAATAATGAGGTGCTGAGCCACGACAGTAATGAAGGGAAGAAAAGGGAGAGCCGACTTTCTGAGTTTTGTTTTTAAAGAGGACATACGACTTCACCGTCTTTTGGAAGTTCCAGCTGAGAGATGAGGGAGAGTTCACAGGCAGCTTCACAAGTGAATCTGGTCATAGTTACTGATGGGTGATGATACCATTTACCAAGCTCAGGAACAGAAGAGGAGGAAGTCGGAGGGCATATTGACTTTGAGGAACGCAGAGGGCATCCAAGAAGATCTGGAAATAGTGGTGTGGAGCTTGGTAGAGATGTCAGAACCGAAGAGTAGATTTGGCAGTTGGATTCAGGTCTCGGGAGGCATTCCTTCTGGACCGACCACATGCCGGGCAGCATTGTCCCCCATGGGGATTTGCGCTGGAAGCACCTAAATGTGGCCGTCACCTACAGAGAGACAGTATTCGAAGAAATCAGAGTGTGTGAGAACGTAGGTTCGAGAGTAAAGAGCATGCAAAGTCGAGGGTGGGATGACCTCAGCCAAGTACAGGAGAGCCAGGGAAGCAACCCGAGATGTCACTTGGGAGAGGTGGAAAGAAAACTGGGAGTCAGTGGTAAGACTGAGGGAGATTACTGGTGTCAAGCCCGACAGAGAAGTTGGCAGAGTCAAGAACAAGTCTTCTGGTGTGTTCAGCAGGCAAGCATCTCAGTTGAGTGGAAAGGGCAGAAGGGCAAGGCAGGAGAAGCTAGGTGAACCCTTCTGTGCCTTTCTGTGGTCTGAGCTGAGAGGAAGTTTTCAGAGCAGTTTTGCCATCCAGAGGTGTGTCTGGGTCAGCCCAGGGGTGCTTGAGAAAAAACAGATTTTAGCCAGCTGGGGGTGTCGCCGTTAGCTTTCTCGTGCCTTCCTCTAGAAATCGGCCCCGCAGGCAGACGAGTCCCTTGCCCGGTAGCTGACTCCAGAAGGGCTGACCTGAAGCTGTAAACTTCAGCTTCAAATTTTAATTTGCAAAACCATTGTTGTATTAAATCACAAACGGGAGGCAATTTAGCAATGCATCTCCCAAATAGCACTGGGCGCTGGCTGCGGTTTCGCAATTTATGTTGAAAACGAAAATTGAACTCTGGTGGCATAAAAACAGATTGTTGATTTTGTGATGAATTTGGCCTCTAAGGCCAGGGAAACTGTTAATGCTGTATATCAGGTCTAAAGTTGCGGTAGTATTTGTGCAGCGAAATGAGAAATCAATATCGCCAGGACAGGATGGCTCTCTTCAAATTCAAGGTGTGTTTTGTTGCCAGTTGCATGGAAGAGGCCGGCCCCCAAAGGGACAGCCATCCCTTCATTAACCGCACAAGTGTGCGTCTGTTGCGGGAAATGCCGAGGAAGATGGCTGGGCATTTTTTTTATAGGGTCACCAGGGGCACGAGGAGAAGGAGCAAATCGTTGCAGTTTTGAGTAAAACCCCACTTGCAGTTAAGTGTATCCTCAGGCAACCTCAAGCTGTAACCTCCAGAAGGGCTGTGTGGTCGGTAGACAGGAGGCGTGGGGGATTCTGCAGCCTCTGCCCATCACCCGCTGGTGTGAGGTCTCTCCCCTCCCTCTTGGGGTCTGTGGTCTTGCGTGTTAGCGCCGAGAGGTGCGTCGGCACCCTCCAGGGGAAAAGGAACGTCTCCCATCAGCATCATGATGAATAAGACACCTAAGGGGTTCGTTTACGTTTTCCATTCCTAGAAGTAGGAATAGACTTCTTTTTTTATTGAGCCTGTGTGTAGAGAAGAGTGTGTGTGTGTGGGGCGGGGGATCCCTTTCTCTTTTTCTGCCTTTTGTTTTGGCAGAAGTGAACGATCCCTTGCCATGTCAAAAGAATTACCCTCCACAGACTGCTGCGGCTGCATAGAATGTTGAGGGGAGAACCTTCTAGAGGTAGGGACGTGCGGGACCAGGAACGACCAGAGGACGGGATCGTTCTAGTTAGCAGAGGTACCGTGCTGAAAAGCAGGTATCTCAGCATCCAGTGATTTATTCTGTGATCCTACCTGCCCTTTTCCTAAATCGAGCTGGAATTACTAAGTATGTTCCCTGATCCAGTTGAAATTTTGCTGCCCGCTCCTCGGCCTAGTACCTTACAAAGCTCTAGCTTTACAGGGCAAGTCTCACTTGGATCCAGAAGAATCACATCCAGCTTAAAAAAAGGAGTACAGGTGAAATGCTAAGAGCTCCTTCCAGCGAACTGTATGTACCTCCAGTGGCCCCCTTTTAAACTACTTCTGTTCTCTGTGCCTTACAGTTAGTGGAGTGTTAGGGTTTGTGGTGGGTTCCGATGTGTAGGCAAAGGTGGTGATTCGTTTCTTTCTTTCCCATCTATTTTGCTTCTCCTCATTTCAACTCACGAACTGAGTTGTGTGGTCTTTTTATAATATAAAGATTAGTGTGGCCATTTTTTAAGTGCCTTTTTCTGTGATCTCTCTTAGGAGCTGACTCTTTGCAAAAGAAACGCTTCTGTTTTGTCAGAATGACAGTGATTACCCCACAGTTTGGACCCTCTCCAGCAGCTTTGTTCCTTGAAAAACGAACTTGATTTGACGCATAAAAGTTTGGTGTATTTGATGAGTCAGAGGGCAGGAAATGTCCTTGTCTCTGATGAGGCTGTTGCAGTTAAAGCACATTGAAAATCAGGGATAAAATAAACCTTAATCTCCGAAGGGAAAACCCTAGAGCATGAAAACTGTTCCCACTAGAAATGCTGTAAATCTTGCAAACCGTGTAGGTTTTCTGTTTGGGGGCAACATCAAAGCCCAGTGACTTTAGAGATTAAAGTGTGTTTGACAAGCAAAACTTTCCCGTGCCCCACTCTACGAGATTTGGCCTGTCTCTTCCCTTTGTCTCACCTCGGTATGACTTCCTTTCTTCCCAATGAGTGGGAAGCCTTGGCTCCTCAAATCCGGAGCAGGCTGCCATGGTTTCCTCCTGGACAGCCGGCAGCCCCTCAACCTTCTAGCATCTTCCAGCCCCAGCAGTGGGCAGCACCTTCTCACGGTCACTTCCCAGGGACCCTCTTACTTGTGGAGGAATTTCTGAGCTTTCTGCTGGCCGTGAGCAGATCCCACAACAGGAAGGCAGTGACTTCCCTCAGCTCAGAAAAGGAGTTAGTCTTCTACCGTAGAATTTCTCTTTCTTTTGAAACCACGTTCTCTGGCTGGCTTGGGAGATGTGCTCAGGTTTGTTTTTTGTTTTTTGTTTGTTTCTTTCTTCTTTTTAACCTGTTCCTGTGTTTGGGGTGACTGGGCTTTCCCCTTTGTGGACTGAAAATAAGTGACCTATTTTTGTTCAAATATAGAGAATTCCTTTTCAGATAAATAGATAAATTAGATGATCTTTGAGCAGAGTAAAAACTCTTCCTCAGTAACATCTTTTTTTAGAAAGTAAGGTGCAGTAAGATTTTGCTTTTTTTCTTTTTTTTTAAAATAAGGAACAACTGTTTTAAAGACATTGTGCTAACGGTACCCTCCAAAGTCAGACATTCTTGCCTCCTGCCAAGGGCCTGCAAGATCTGGCCCTTCGCTGCTCCTCGGGGCGGTCAGAGAACAAGAGGAGGGCAGATTGAGGAGGCAAATGGCTTTAAGGGTAAACCACACTGCGAAAAATCTCATTTGCTGGAAACGCGCTTTGTGTTTAAGGGTAGGTCTTCCCCAGGGAAAGGATGGTGATGCTGAATGGTTAAGGGACTCACTAAAATATCTTAAATTGTCTCCGTTAAACATGGAGCATCCTTAGAGGTCAGGCAGAGCTGAAACTCGAACAGCTGTACGACAAGCATCTGAGATTGTTTTTAATTGTGTCCCCTTTCTCTAACAGCAGTCATTCTTGTATATATTGTCAAGAACCTTTCCACCGAGCACAAGCGCACCATACTTGAAGGTCAAATGCTTAACCCTTCCACATGGTTACAATGAAAACGGACCCTTTTGTTTTCACGAATGTATACCCCAGCCGCCCATACGGGGAGAATGGGGGCCTCACGCGTTCACCGAGCTGAAGTAACTTATTGTCAGGGTGCCACAAAGAGAGCATATTTTGGTTTCCACGCAACAGTTGCTCGGCCTTTCTTTGCCTGCGCTGCGCCCGGCCACAAGACAGTATGGCCCATTTATCAACAGGCAGAATTTTTGGGTACCATTTTGTTCCTTTGACCTGCGTTACTTTTTACTGACCCGACCAAATTGCTTAAAAATTTTCCCCTTTCTGCCGTCCGTGTTTAAAGCTGCTTAATGTGTCTGAAGCGAGCCCCCCGCTTTTCTTTTTAACACTTTACATTCCTTTTTACCCCAGCACCTGTTACTGTAGTGAACCATGAAATCACAAATGTTATGCGGCTCCCAGCGGCCGATAATACTTTCTTAAATAGAAATAGAGGATCTCCCGACTCTGGGGTGGGGTGCGGAGGTGAGTGGGCCACGAGTGCTGGTGTGCACACAGTCGTAGAGATCCACGTCCACTTATTTGTGGGGGCTGGTCCCGAAGGTATGTGGGTGTCTTTATCTGTGCGCCAGGCAAGAAATATTTCTTTCTCTGCTCCTGAAGCGTTAACGAAAACTAAAGGGGTCCGTGCAGCACAACATTAAATATGAGCCTCCGACATGAAGGCTTCTTTGTTACTGAAACAAAAATACCCCAGCAGGTGGTTGACTTGAACACAGGAGGGAGGAGGAGGCTCAGTTGTTGCCCATTTTTCTAACCCTCTCAGGATACCCATTGTCTAAACCCCAAAGTTAAAGTGTCCCCTGCTCGGTCTCATGGAGACGGTTCCAGCAGGAAAGGCCCGTGCCCATCGCCGGTTTTTCTACAACGGTTTAATCTCAGCGTCTAAACAAGGCAGGAGAGGCAATTATCTCTAGAAGATGAGCCAGTAATATCTGCTTATCAAAGCATAAAACAGTTCTGTCTGCAGCAAGTTCGAGTTCATCTGGATTTCGTGCCAGTAGCCCTAGTATTGTTGCGGGTCTTAAACTGTAGTACTCAAAGCAGAAATGTGGCTTTTGTTGCCCTTGGGGCCCCCGGAGCAACTTTGCGGTGACCACACTAACCTGTTTAAAGCCGAGGTTAAACGCTGCACAGTCTGTACCCCCAAGGTGTTGCATGGGGGAAGCTCGACTACACGCTTTCTTTCCCTTAAAAAAAAACAAACAAAACAAATGAATGAAATATAGTTAGAACTCTAGAACTCAGAGCACCCTACGCAGGACGCGTTAAAGGACAAAGAGCCCGGGCAGATTCCCTCCACCGCTCCCGCTGCAGGACACCAGGTACCTCATTCACGTGCCACGTCCCTCTGTGTTCTCGTTGAGCTGTCCCGCTTGCTTGTTTTTGTCCAAATCGCACTTGGAATAATTTAAGCAAAGGAACGCAGTGGCGTGATAGTTTGGTTTTATAGATTCCCGAGAAGTCTGGAGCTGAGTATCTTGTTTCCAGACACTCCAGACACAGATTCTGATCAATGTGGGGATGCTCCTTCGATTGTGTTCTTACACCAATGGCTCATGTGAACATTGGCTCTGTTCCCTACAAGGAAGAGCTAGCCTGCCGCTGAAGCCACACTTCTACGGCTAACGGTGACTGCTTGCCAGTGGCAGGAAAAATCTGAGGTGCCTGGAGCAGATCTAGATGGAAAGACAGTTCGGTAGATATGAAGATTAGCAACCATTTGGTGGTTGTCTCATGGATTCCAGAAACGATGCCATTCCCTGGGACCTCAGCTCTTCTGTCCATGCGTCCACGGGGGATGGACTCCAGACAATGAGGGAGCGAGCCACTGTTTCCTCCACAGGTAGAGACCATCTCTGAACCCTGGTCATTACTGCAGTCATTGTCAGGAACTTAGCATCATTCGCTCCCGCTCTGCCAAGCATGCTTCCTCTGCTGTCCACGGGCAGGGAGATCCTGGGCCAGTCATTAAACACTGGCAGCGTAAGTTTGCCCATGGTACCAACCAGCCTTGTCGGCTTGTCGGAAGGATTCAGTGAGCTGCTGTGTCCCCAGCTCACAGAAAGTGCTCCGGATGTGATTTGTCATTCTGGAGTTTAGTGGGTGAGAGTGGCCTCTGTCAGACTGCCCCAGTTTGAATCCTGGCCCCACCACTTACTAGCTGTGTGATTTCAGGCCAGTTCGTCCTATCTCTGTGCCTTGATCTTCTTATCTATACATTGAGATAATAGTAAAGCCTATTTCGGTAAATTATTACCAAGATTCACTGAGGAATACGTAGAAAGGGAACAGCGGGGCTTGGCACATGATAGATGTTCAGTTAAGTGGAGTCTTTTTTAAATTGTTACTGTTATTAATACTTTTCTGATTATATTTTCCTAGCCACTGGGAAGTGTTTTCCTTTTTTGTCGTTAATATTGATGCACCAGTAATATGTACTTACGCTGCTGATTTAATGGACACTTAGGTAGGTCCTGAATTCTTATTTGAGAACTCTGTCCCACTGTTGTGTGTGTGCCTCTGTGTGTGTGTGTGTGTGTGTGTGTGTGTGTGTGTGTGTTTGTGAGTGTGTCTGTTCGTCTCCTCTGAGTAGATACGTGCCAGGTAGCAAGTCACGCTAGCATTGAAGACTTGTAGACCATTGTGTTTACAGAGAGCGTCCTAGGCAGGGACTGCATTTGTCTTAAATAGATATTATCAGAGGACAAGTGCAGCAGCTCTACTCATGTGATTTTCCCTGAATTATCTTTCCCTACCAGATTGTTACTTCATTGAGAGTTTTCATAGTCACATCATCAATAGCATGAGTGGCTTCATGATAGTGAGGCTTATTTCTGACCTCAGGAATCTTAAGAACAATGAGATTTTTTTCTAAGAGTGGGCAGATGGATGTGGTGAAATTTATTAGTTCTGTCTTTGGTCTTGCAGGTCCTCGTTTTAGTTTTCATTTCCTTCAAATGAACAGGATAAGACCACTTAGCCAGATGAGTGTTAAATGGGAAGGTTAAGTTTATGATAGACCGTGAACAGGACAGTCGAGTAGATCAAGACCAAGTCTCAGAGCTGTGGTGAATTCAGCGGTTGTCCCTGCAGCCCCCCCTTGTTCACCCCCACTCTGTGTACGTGTTTTATTTTCCTACTTCGACTATAAGCACTTAATGGCCAGGTACCATGACATTAGGGACATCCGCTTGATAGCAAAGACTCATATTGGTTGACTTACTCTGTGGGAATTTGCCCTTGGTAATTCCACCCTGTGCATGGAGCGCAGAGGCGCTGGTCCTGGAGTTAGGACGCGGGGTTGCTAGTCCTGGCCCAGCTCCTGCCCTAACTGTGATACCGAAAGAGTCCTTGAGTTTAGCGGAGCCTCAGATTCCTCGTGTGAGACAATGTGGTCAATAAGATTTGCTCTACCTAATTCATGTAGGTTTTGTGATGATTAAATGAGATAATATGCATGAAAGGACTTTCTATGACATTAAGTGAGATAAGATGCACGAAAGGACTTTCTGTGACATCCATCGGTTTACCCATATGTTCGCTTCGGTCATCAGAGTCGGATGCTTCGGGTCAGGCTTGGGTCCGTTGCTGACTCACGGTGGAAAACTTGGCAAGTTGTTTAATCTTTCTGCCTCTCAGGCTTTTCATCTGCAAAGTGGAAATGATAATCTCTTTCTCTCATAGGCTTCGTTTTAGGATTCAGTGGTCCAGTGCGTGGGAGCAGTGCCTAGCATGTGGTAAGGGCTGGATAATGGTAGCTCCCGACCCCCGTCATCACCACGGGCAGCAGCCAAAGTGGTCCGTGCTACAAGATACCAGCTTATCTGGTATAGATGCGCGGTTAACATGAACAGTGGGGAAATGGAGAAAGACAGACCTAGGTTAGTATAAAGAAAAGCAGTCAGTGTTAGTGCCTTTACTGTGGCTTGAGTGGAACTCTAATGTTGCTTACTTTGTATGTTACTTTGTAATGTATGTTACTTTGTATGTTACTTTGTAATGTACACTTACTGGGGCCTTACCTCGTCTCAGGCACTGTTCAAAGGACCTGGAGTTAAAAATTAAAATAAACCCCTGTGTGCCCTCTGAAGTAGATGCTAGAAGCATCCTTATTTTACAGATGAGAAAACTGAGGTACAGAGAGGGTAAGTAACGTGCTCATGGCCAGCTCTAAGCCCCTAAGGGACTGGGACTCTGGAGCCTGTGTTTGTCCTCCCCGAGGTAAAACCCACAAGGACGAGAGAGACCTACAATCTTCTCTTCATCGCAGGCCGGATTTAGGAAGCCTCATCAGCTTTGCTTGCCTCTGAGTTCTGTGCCGCCTGGTTCCCAGCTCAGACGCAGTGACGTTTAGTTTAAAGGGCAGAATGGTTGTGTGTGTGTGTGTGTGTGTGTATGTGTGTGTATGTGTATAAATTTTCCACATCCTCAAATCCTACATCTACATTTCTCTCCAGCTCTGTACCCCTGTTTGATAAATGTCCCCAAAGCAT
This sequence comes from Mellivora capensis, assembly GCA_004024625.1. Classification (NCBI taxonomy): domain Eukaryota; kingdom Metazoa; phylum Chordata; class Mammalia; order Carnivora; family Mustelidae; genus Mellivora; species Mellivora capensis. The sequence goes on from PISX010002088.1 coordinate 81,536, forward strand.
TGCCAGCACCACACATCTAAAATTGAATCCTGCCCTCATGGCTTTGGGGGGTTACTTACTCTCTGCGAGCTGCCATCTCCTCATCTTTAAAATAAAGGCACCACACCTATGACTGTTGGATTAAGTGAGATGATGTGGATAAAATGTTTGTTGCAACGCCGAGCACACAGTAGGCACTAAATAAATGTACCCTCTTGCTGCTCCTGGCCGCTGTGAGGAGAGCAGTTCTCTAGGCCTGGGGGGCAGGAGAAGGGTACCGGCTGGGCATTCTGGCCTCGCTCTCATGGGCAGTTAAAGTTTCCACCAGGGCATTGGTTTGGATGTTACTGAAAGAGGGGGTGGGCAGAAGGGGGGGGGTACAGATAGAGACAAAGGAGTGAGTTATAACAAAGGGCCTTTTCTGCTTCAGTTCTTGTGTAGAAAACATATGTTCAGTGAGGCAGGCAGCAGTTGGGTTAAGACACACTGTAGGACCGCAGACAAAAGGCCCGCACTCTTCTTGCATTCACAATGTTTCCAAACATATTCACTTGTCTCACTTGTTAGGGACTGGGCTGTCAGCTGGATCCTCTTGCAAGTGTGATTTCTTTTTCCCCAGTTCCCTTTCAAAGGCCTCCCCTCCCCTTCCCCTCTCCCCCAATGTTTTACACTTCATATAATCCAGTGTGCATGACAGAGCCCTTCAGCCTTTGTGCTACTGCTGTTTGGGGGAAGGGGAGAGCTGATCTGATGGAGGTCTTGGGTGACTTTTCACTTGGCCTAAGGATGGGAAGCCACTATGCCACTTTGAGGCCAAACATGCCCAGTGGATGAGTTAGGGAGTACTCGGCGTGGCTAGCCGTCCTCCACTTCCAGTGAACAGTTAGGTCAACGACTAGAGTAGCACAGGGAGAATCTGAGAAGCAGTGGCTGGGAGTCGGGGGGCCGTGTGTATGTTGTGGTGGGGTTGGGAGATTTGTTGCTTTTTTATTTGCGGAGTGAATAGTTTCTGATGAAAAGACACAGATAAGGCCAGGCACTGTCGAATTGGGAAGTAACTGGGAAGAAGCCGGCTGTCCTTCTCGTGTTCATTACGTGAGATGTATGCAGATGTCCACACTTACTACTGGGTCCAGGGAGGATTGCTGTGTGCTGTGCCTGCAGTCTAAAGCTCTTAATTTCTGTATTGAAGTGAGGCAGCTAAGGTAGGGGTTTGTATTCCTGGATGAGATTTCAGGGAGGTACTTTAATATATGTTTCTTTTCACTCTGTGTGTATATTACATATGATACTGTTACGTGACATCTGTTAGAACCTTCATGGCAGGGAGCTAGGCATGTAGATTTCACATGCACGTAGATTTCACATGCTGGCGCCTCTGGCCCTGAAGTTTATTACTCTTGGGCACTTCAGCTCCCCGAACTCAGTTTTCCCATCTGTAAAATAGGAATTACATTACCCTCATCCCCGTTGGAGCATCCCTTAAATAAAACAGGAAATACCTGTCACATAGTGGTGGGCGAGGTCGCTTTCCAGTTTTTGTAGGAATCTCGCGGTGTGTCTTCCTCGCTCCATTACTGAGTCAGTTTCAGTGCCCGTGACTCTTTTATTTTCCTTTCGAGCCTCTTGCTCATACTCTCTGTTTCATGATATTGTTTGCTGAACTGGTTGCTCATCCTGGAAAGTACCAGCATGTTGCGAGGAAGGAGAGGCAGCGGGGAGGCAGAGAAGTTACCGTGGGCTTAGAGCTCTCAACGGGCTGTTAGTTCTCTTCAGCAATAGAGGCAATTACGCTCCGGCTAATGAATGGGCAGTCAGGTGGAATTTCCCGTATACGGTGTCTTCCAGTGGTAGGATAATTTCAGGACCTAAAAGTCCTCAGACATAAAGCACTGTATACATATTTTCTCATGAAAAGTGCCAACAAAGTCATCCCCCACCAACATACCTCCGACCTGACAAAGGGAACTACCAGTGACCAGTGACTACTGTTTTAGTGCTGAAAAGTAAAACATTGCGGAAATGTCTGTGCATTTCCCTGAAAATAACAGGTCTGCATAGATTAAATAATCTGCAAAGATTTTCGTAATGGACAGAGCTAATAGACTGCAAGTAGGGGCAGAATTGCACCTGAGGTTGTCACCTTCCCCTTTTCGTCTGGCATGGAGTGTCACCCAGGGCCAACAGTAGAGCATCTGGAAAATAAGTGGATATTTTTTTCCCACAACGAATGGATTCATTTCACAGAATGATGGGAAAGGGAGGGGGGCAAGGAGGGTGATAAGAGTGTGGTTGTGAGGCTCCCCCCTCCGCCCCCGCCACTGTATAGCTTTCGCTGTCTTCTGGTTTTGTAAGAAAGCTAGTGCTTCCGAAGCCAGAATGATTCCTGGGCTCTCTTGGTGAGAATAATTATGCCATTTCTTCCACCCGTGTGTGAAGCAGCTTTATGATCCAGTCCGCATGCAGTAGTGACTAAGAGCAGACTCTTCAGAAGCAAACGAATCTATTAGGCTACTTGGAAAACAGAGCGGGGGTGGAGAGGGCGGGGGTGGGGGGTGGGGAGAGCAATGATTTTGTAAAATCCATAAAGGTCAAAAAAAAAAAAAAAGGCTTTCAGTAAGTATGCGGAGACTAGAAATCAAATCCCATTTCCTATCATAAGAAGCCCGTTGTTTCAGCCACAGTAGTTAATGTACTGTATGTGAAAGATTTAAGACTAGTTGGAAAGCTTTGCTTCTGTTTTATTAGGCTGCTATTGAAAAGCCAACAGCATAACTTCGACTAGGTGCTTTGAGATTTCTTAATGGGCTGTCAGGGGCAAGACACCAGGGCTGTGCTATACTAGCTCTTTCCTGTACATTAAAACAACAGGGGCCAAGCGATCACATACAGAAGTATGAATTACTTGATGCTTTCTCTGTTCCATATGGCCAGCCATGTCTTTGGCAATTAATCATGGACAAAATCAGTCGAGTGCTCTCTGAAGCATTGAAGTCAACGTTTCGTTGTACCTGTGCCAGTGGGGGCAGTGGGGTTGCAAGCGAAACATCGCAGGATGGGGGCTGCTGGCGCCGGGGCCCAAGCAGCTGGCTTCTATAAACAACACTTTTTTTTCCCCTCTTCACCTTTCTCTCTCTCCTTCCTTCTCTCCTTCTCCTTTCTTTTCTCCTTCCTCTTTTCTTTCTCCCTCCCTCCCTCCCTCCTCTCTCCCTCTCTTTCTCTTTTTTTTCCTTCCTTGACACATACATGGACGGTTTTTCACCGTCATCCGCAACCTTGACGTTGCTGACTGGAGCTCCCCGGTCCGGCTTCCGTGCACTGCCCCAGCGCCCCACGCTGAGCGTGCGCGGCAGGCCAGCCTTCCCCCCAGCAGCCTGCCCATCCCCGCAGTCACCGCCGCGACTGTCCCGCGAGTTCATGCAGTCCCAGGCCCGGCTGCTGTGGTTCCGGCGTCTTTTGTGAAACACATGATCTGGACTGATTTCTGTGTTGGTAGGAGAGGAAAAATGGGAAGTTCTAGGAAAGTGTTCTGGGGAAAAAAATCTTCAGTAATTATTCAGATTCATGGCTGTGGTATTTTGAAGATATGTATTTTTTTTAATGGTATCTGTATCCTATGGGATCTTTTTTTCCCCCGAATTGTTTTGCACATAATGCTGCTGCTGACAGATCTCAAACATTCATCGAGCATTTCATGCATGCCAGGCATGTGCAGAGCGCTCTCGGAGTGGATGCTCTCACGTAATCATCACAAGGGTGGTTGGTGCTGTTACAGACACCCCCTTCACAGATGAGGGAGCTGAGCGAGGGAGCATTTTCCCGGCATTCTTTGCCTCCCAGCATCATCCTTGATTACTCCCCAGGAGCGCCCCCAGTTCAACAGCACATGATGGGAAGAGGCCAGAATATGGCTTCCTAGCATATTTTTGAGGCTCCTTTGGTTAAAAACTCTGCTGAAATGTTCATTCAAATTACATGGGTCTTTGGGATGAACTGAACCAAGTGGGTCTGTCGGTGGGACTAAAATAAAAGGCTGCTTTGCGGGCAGCCTCTTGGAGACTTCTGCCTTTGTGCCTTCTGTTCAAGACAGTCCATCCCCTCTGCGACTCTCCTTGCTGAGCCCGCCATGAAGGGGGGGAGGCGGGGAGGGGCAGGCCGGAGACAGCAGCCTGAAGTAGGCCGGTAGACGCGGCAGCCCGCGGTGACTCAGTGTTATCTCCCAGCCGAGGTCATCCAGGATGTGTCTTCTCAAATTCAGGAAACAGGGGAAAGAAAGTTTTAACATTGTGTAAACATTAGCACCCCCAAAACCCTCCTGCTCCCGGAGAGGGAGATAAAGTCGGCAAAAAGGCTGCGAGGCATGTTTATTTGTTCTGCTGGGCTGTGGGTCCCAGCATGCTGGAGCTCTTCGGTGGTACCCAGTCTGGTTTAGCAAATGTGAAGGCATCACTCAGCACTGAGCTCCAGAGGCCTCACAAAAGAGCCATCTTAAACTGACAATCAGTAAATGAGGGAAGACCTGAGATCGACCTTTCTTTGATGGGACCAAGGCTATCTCAGTGGGTTCTGGGCCTTTCTTCTTCTTCTTCTTCTTCTTTTTTTTTTTTTTTAAAAAAAAAAGAAAGAAAGGGGGAAAAAAAAAGTGTTCCTGGACTTTTGAAGAGAGGAGCCCTGGTTGGGTTTTTGACAGCCCGTGGCAGTGTTGATGTGAGGAAATAGCTTTCCCAGCTGATAACATCTTAAACCAAGTTTCTTCACAAGTTGAACCTTTAGCCCTCTTTATCAGTCCGAGCATATCTTTGTAATTTGTGTGTGCAGAGGGGAAATACAGCCCGAACCTGAGGCCACTCTGTGCATAAAAAGTGTTCGGCGGGGCATTTTCCCCCGTAATGACGGTACTGCTTTTTGGCATGCAGTTCTGGCATCCTGGTGTGTATATGGCTTTTGGAATTGGAAAAACAACAGCAGATTTGTTGTTGTTGTTGTTAAATGAATTAAGGCAGAGGGATTACCAGCCACTTTTGTGGAATGCCTCCTATTCCCATGCATTTCCTTAGGCAGAGTTCTCTGATTTGTAAGAAGGACAGATTAAACCAGAATTTCAGAAGCTGTTATCCCATATCAGAAAGGAACGAAAAGAATGAAGGACTTCTGTTGAATTATTAGTGAGAAGTAAATGCTGTAATTTTCCTTTTAAAGCTCAGTGTGATTCCTGTCCCAAAACCTCGTGTACTACAAATTCTGTATATTGCATGTGTGTCCGTACGTGCTGTCCTTATGGTACCCCAGAATTAGGACATACTGGCAATTGCTGACTCTACAGATACATCCGCCAAGAATTAGGTGACTTGCTCAGTTTTAATTGAGTAAATTCAGAATTGGTTTGGTCTCGAATGACAAACTTTTCCCGAAGTTTGAGACGACTTTTTGTTTGTTTGTTTTTTTAAGATTTATTTATTTACTTTAGAGAGAGGGAGAGCGCGCGCATGAGCAGGAGGGCCCGAGAGAGAGAATCTCAAGCAGACTTCCCCCCTGAGTGCAGAGCCTGGATCCATGACCCCGAGTTCACAACCTCAGCCTAAACCAAGAGTCGGCCGCCCAACTGACTGACCCACCCAGGTGCCCCAAATTCGAGGCTTCTTAGAACCTTGGAGTTTAGGCGTTTCTTCTTTTCATTCTCCATCAACCTTGCTCCTTCCCTCCCTTCCCCTCCCCTTCCTTGTCCTCTCTGGTTGTGGATTTTTTACTTCGGTTTTGTGTATAAAGTTTTGAGCCAGGAGAAGCTGAAAACACTAGGGAATTCATAGAGGTCCATAGGGTGCTGTGGGTTGCCAGAGTCCAAAGTAGTTCTGTTTTTGTTTTGTTTTTGTTTTTTGAGATGAAGAAAAGGAGACTTCTTGGCTTGTTAAGAGGGTCTGGAAAGATTACAAGGGAATCCCAGTGCGGTAAAACTTCTAGGTGTACCTTGAGATACACCTTTCCAGATACGTATCGCCCTTCTATGTGGTCACCCAGGGATTGCATAGTCTTAGTTTTCTTGACCCCATTGTTGAAAAATAGTTTCCACAACGTTTTTCTTAGAATTCTCATCAGGTACAGTTGGCATCCAACTGGAGCTTGTCTCACGTGCTGGTTTTGATCTCGAGTAGTACTCTGTGGCTTGGGTTCATCTTATTCAGCAGACATGCTCTGGCGTGTCATTTGCTTTCATTTATCCCACAAGCACCTCTCAGGAGTCTGTTTTCATGACACGGTGCCAAAGTAGGCACCTTGGAGGGTACCGGGAGGAGAGGGGCGGGGGCTTCTCTGCTCTAACAGAGCCCCCACTCTGGAGGAGGAAGCATCCAGTGAGTAAAGAACAACAGAGTGTGGCGTGGTTCGTGAGATGTTCAGCAGTGCCATGTAAAAAGAGGCGACCAGCTTTCTGTAATTTGGTGCAAGGATTTGGATCACGGAGAACTTCACAGAGGAGGTGTTATCCGAGGTGTTTCTTGAAAAATGAGTCACGACTGGCCATTTCTACAGCAAGTCAAATGTATCGTGTAGAACAGCCGTGTATTTTCAGGGAACTGACATTGGTCCTAAATGGATTGGAAGATGGCAAGAGACCAAATTGGAGAGGTGACCAGGAGTGTTGTTTTGCTGTGGTTTTTTTGGTCAGGCAAAGAATTCCGGCTTCTTAAAACATTAAGGTGGTTTTTTTGTTATGTTTGGTTCAGTTTGGTCTCAAATGTCAATAAATGAAGCATCTATGAACAGACGAACAGAGCTACTCTGGCTTAGATGAGGTTTTGAGGTTGAAGCTTCTTGTTTCCTTTGATGCGGAGAGGTGAGTTTGGACGCCCCTGCGTGGTGCAGATGAGAGATGGGCCTGAACTCGGCCTGAGGCACTGAGGAAAAAATAAGTTTGAGTCCTACTGAACAGAGAGGAATGACAGGATTTAAAGTTTAGATACTGGGAGTGCAAGGAAAGGAAAGGGAGGCCAATAGGATGAGCCCTAGCCGTCTGGATTGGGCAATGGAGTTGACCATGGTGCCATTCGCCCTTCTAGGGAGATACAGGAGAAGGAGCAGATCAATGAAGAGGGAAGCGACGAGAGGGCAACGATAGTGCCGACGTGGACAGGCTGAGGTTGAGGCTTCACGTTTGAAGTGGATATTTAAGGAGGGATCGGCAGTCCTGGGCTCTATGGGGCTAGAGTTCGGTGGAGATGATCCGCTTGAAGTCATCAATCTATAGGGGAACCTGAAGGCCACTGGAGCTGGGGTCACCCCCAGAGAGAGCAAACAGAAGCCTTTTGATGAGAACCGGGGCTCCTGCCCTGGGCCAGCAACAGTTAAGGAACCCCCAGAGGAGATGAAGAAGGTCGGGACACATATTGGGTGGTAGTGTAAGAGAGAGAGGCATCAAGGAAGACCAGGACGGACTCTAAAAATAAAACCCACTGGCAGGGGGTTAAAGATTTCCTACCACTAGGGGGATGCAAAAGGATATGCCTCTGGATCCTGGAAGAGGCTTTTTCTGCTCATAATTGTTCAATGGTTGCCTGATTGCCTTTTCAAATATTTCATGTGATGTCACAGACACTTGCCGGAGTGTTTTTATTAAAACAGTACAACCTAGCATGAGACTGATTCGTGGGTTCTAAACAATACTAATCATAGTGGCATATGTCTGGGCACCTCCTTCTCACAAGAACCCATGGAGAGGCTCTGGTGTCATCGCCATTTTGCAGTTGAGATGAAGGCCCACAGCTAGGAGGTGACAGCTGGGCTCTGAACAGCTAGCAGCCTTAAGAATATTCTTAGTCTTGGTCTCAGTACCTCCTCTTCGGACTTCACCAGCAGAACCCCATATAAGCCCTTACCTCTTTGCTTCACGCGCGACTTCCCGACTCTCTTTCCCCCAAAGTCGCGGAACCTCGCCCAAGGGTGCTTGCAATAAAGCCGGTCCTCGAAAAAAAAGAAAGAATATTCTTAGTCTTGGGGCGCCTGGGTGGCTCAAGGTTAAGCGTCTGCCTTCAGCTCAGGTCATGATCTCAGGGTCCTGGTATCGAGCCCTGCATCGGGCTCTCTGCTAAGCAGGGAGCCTGCTTCCCGCCCCCCCTCTGCCTGCCTCTCTGCCTGCTTGTGATATCTCTCTCTCTGTCAAATACATAAATAAAATCTTAAAAAAAAAAGAGAATATTCTTTGTCTTTTCCTGATAGGCCAGCACTTTCATCAATTTCTGTTGAAAAAGAGTTTCTAGTGAAATGAAATCTAACCCCCAGAGCATGATTTCTAAAGCCCAGGTTTACTTGGCCTCTATTTGGAGGGGAGGAGAGGGAGAATGTGTTTTTGGTAACAGGAGACTATTAAAAATTGGTGCATGTAGGGTGCCTGGGTGGCTCAGTCATTAAGCGTCTGCCTTCAGCTCAGGTCATGATCCCAGTTCTGGGCTTAAGCCCTGAGTTGGGCTCCTGGCTTGGTGGAAAGCCTACTTCTCCCTCTCCCACTCCCTCTTGTATTCCCTCTCTTGCCATGTCTCTCTCTGTCAAATAAATATAATCCTTAAAAAAATTGGTACTTGTTTGAAGACAGTTGTATGTTACTACTGATGGGAAAATGGTCTAACATTTCCTACATAAACTCAACCCTTGAGGAGCCAACACTAATATGAGGAGAAAAATATCACATTGAGTCTTGTCAAAAGAATGCTCTTTGACCCTCTGAAATTAACTTTTGTGCAGTGACTTCTTTTTGCTCTAAATTTTATGAAATACTATATTTTAGTATAGTCTGCTCAATCTAAATTCACCCATCCTTTTCTGATATTTTGAAAAGATTCTTTTGGTAACAGTTTGTTTCATAGTCTCGATATAGTTCTATCTTTACTAACTACTTATTTAGATGTATTTAGATGGACATTTGCTTTCTGCATTCTTTCTTATCCTAAAAATGTGATGAAAAGGAGTTTTAACAATTAAACTTGGTAAGATTTTTATATGATCAAACTCGACTTTTTGGGATATACAGTCCTAAGAGTTTTAATGTATGTATAAACTCATGTAACCACTGCCACAGTGAGGGTATAGAACAGTTCCATCATTCCAGAAAGTCCCTTATGTTGCCTCTTTGCAACAAACCCTCACCCATCTTGACCCCTGACAACCACTAATTTGTTCTCTGTCCCTGTAATTTGCCTTTTCCAGAATGTTCAGTAAATGGAATCATGCAGTGTTTAATCTTTGGAGACGAGGCTCTTTCATCCAGCATAACGACTTTGAGATTCAAACAGGTGGCTGCGTTCTATCAGTTGCCTGTCCTTTTTTATTGCTGAGTAGTATTCCTTTGTATGGATGTACCACAGGGAGTTTATCCATTTATCCTTTTTAGGGCATTGAGATTGTTTCCAGTTTGGGGCACTTTTGAGTAAAGCTGCTGTGAACATTTTTGCGCTGGTTTCCGTGTGCACATGAGCTTTCATTTCTACAGCTAAATCCCCAGGAATGGGATTGGTGGATCATATGTTAAGTGTGTATGTGTAACTTTGTAAGAAACTGCCAAACTGCTTACCACAGTGGCAGTGTTTTGCATTCCCACCAGCGATGTATAAACTTCAAAGAAATTGAATGCTCTTTTAAATGCTCTTGGGTTGAGGTTGGCAACTTGCGTTTCACAGTTCCTTGGGATTTTGAAGAGACGCCTCCTGACAAAGGGAGCTTTTAGGTCCTCCATAGAAGCTTTTTTAAAGAGCACCACTCCAGTTTTGTTTTGTTTTATATCTTGAGTTCCCCGCAAGAATACATTTGGGGAAAAAAGAGATTTGTCTGTAAGGTGTCGGAAAATAATTGTAAGTAAGATGGTGCGTCCAGAGCTTGGGTTGTGGACCGTGAGTGTTAGCCAGGCAAACGCTAGGTGGCGCTCCAGGACTCCGCAGAGTGCGGGGACCATACTGTGAGAAAGTGGACCCCCCCCTTTGCAGCTCCTTTTTAGTCCACATCTTTGTGTCATGGAAGTCTTCATGTCTTTAACTTTCACCAAGACTTGTTGATGGCCTCATTTACAACAACCCAGTAGGCTTCTGTTCCAGAGCCTTCAGCAAGCAACATCTATCTAGAATGAAATCAACATACAGCTTTGTTTTTAATGTTATTTTTGCAGTTATCTTTTAATTTAGGACAGGTACCCCTAGTTTTCCTATTTTCTTTTGAAGTGAATTTATTTTATACTTTAAAATGCGGATCATTTGAAATAAAAATATCAGATTGTATACCTCATACACAAACGGGGTAAGAATTTTGAGACTGTGCTAGAATGACTGAAGTTCGGGAGAGTCTGCACTGCGGGAATTATTTAAACAGACCTAGAAGTGGATCCTTTTGTCAAGTGGAGAGAGCTCCTTGGTAAAGCAGGTAACTGTCACTTAGTTGATGAGTTTATAAGTTTACCTAATAGTAAAGTCTCAAAAGACAGTCTCCTCTTGTTCTTAGTTTTTGCAATACTTGTTTTTCAAGTTCCTTCCTTATTTACTGATTTGACAATATTTATTAAAAATCATGAGGCAAGCACAGGGGTGCAGTAATGAAGTAAACAGACAGGATCCCTGACATTGTAAAACTTGCTTTCTTAAATCCTTTCTCCTTCCCCACTAAGAGGCTGATCAAGGAAAACAAGGGCCTCTGGATAAAATTTAAATGATGCAAAAGGTAAAGAAGAGAGAAATGACTTTTTTAAAAAGTTATTTTAATACAGTCAGAAGGAGAATTGAGTTTATTTATTTTTTATTTTTTGGATGTCCTTGGAGTCAATGTAGATGTGTACTTTGTGTTCTATTTGAAATATTTTGCTTATTATTTTGGCAAAATAATAAGTACCTACAGACATAGTGATAAACGACAAGACTTCTTGAGGTTCCTTCCAACTTTAAGTACCTGAGGTCAGGCATCTCAGACAAGGAGCAATGCTGTTTTCAGAATACCCATTGATGCCAGGACCTCTCTGAAATTAGACATCTTTTATGTTAGAGGTCACCGGTGAGCAGCTGACTGAGTTTTGTTCAGTCACTGGTGTTTCTTGTTTGGCCATGTGGTATTTTCAAAGTTTAAAAAAATGAGTTTCCAACATGTAAAAGTCAGGAGATCTCGCATTAAAAAAATCAAAACAGATTTCTTGTTTATTTTGAAAACGCACGAATCTGGTATCATGGAGACCTCTTTTCTGAATATCAGAGTTGGCTGTTGCTGAGTAGTAACTGCCTTTTTGCACAGAGCATGTGCTCTCATTGGGTCATCTTGCCTAAACTCATTCATGTTACCTTTCTGGCTCTGGTGGGTCCTTGCATTTGCAACGCCTGCTTGAGCCACTTGGAGCACAGGGTTCATGCTGGAGAAGCACCTAGAGAAAAATGAACATTCCTCCCTGTCCTGGAGGCCTAAAAATGTCCTTGCCTTCGAAGCTCAGAGTGTCCAGCTGGGTACATCGCCTGGTCTAGTCGATGTAATTCTGGACCCAGGAGGCGGAGATCAGGGAACTCTTCTGGGCTAGTGCTAGTCACATTATCTTGGATCCTTTAACAAAGGAAATAGTATTTCCTATCTTTCTGTCCCAGTTAGGGTTTTTTGATTGTAAGCAGTAGAAACAGAATTCTGGTGAATTCGAACAAAATGGAACTTGATTCAAAGGATATTGGATAACTCAGTGGTATCAAAAGAAGAAGAATAATCTCTGCTCAGAAATTTCAGGAAACCAGGAATACTTCGAGGACCATGGTTGGTAGGAACTAAGGAAACTGATACGTGGCCTCCAATTTTTACCCCTTTCTTTGTCATTCTTCTTAAGTCTCTTAAGGCTTGGAAAAGCGAATCAGGTGGGCCTGGCCCTCATCCTTCATGGGAGAGAGCGGAACACTACTTAGTTGGCAGGCTATCTAAGACGGCATACGATAAAAGACTTCCCGAAGAGAAGGTTTGATGTTGTTACAGGAAAGAGTGTCGGGGTCTGGGTAGAAGGCAGCTGGACAACAGATCTTCACTAACTTCTCCTGAAGGCTGTCCCGGAAGGCATTCAGTATACGCTGCAAAATGCCACAGGGGAGTAAGGAAGTAGTATTTTACGTTACATGAGGACAAAATTGTGAGTGTGCTCTTAAGTGAATGAAGGCATTGGCATCAGTCAGAGAAGGACTGGTACAAAGAAAGTAACAGGTTCATTCCTTTTAGCATTTGCTTTGGGTACAACATCTCCAAAGAAGCCACACCAACTCTAAATGAAAAACATGTCTAAATTCTCAAGATTTCTGTCCCAGTTGTATGAAGATAAATATGTGCGACGAGAAGTTCTATCATTAAAACTCGAAAGGCATTTGCTCAAATTTCAAGTGCCCTGTGTTGTTTTCTTAATTGTTTCTTATGTTACACAAATTTGCATGTTTAAAACACATACGTGCAAAATGAGCATACAGGAGTGAGTCGTAGATAAAATTGAAATGACACTTTCAAATTTGAGTTTGGATGTAATGCTTCTTGTTAGAGTGAGCAGCGTGTGCCGTGTAGGGCTTCCATTCTAGAAGCACCATCTGACATTCTAGAAGCACCATGTTTTCCAGTGCTAGGTAGAAGCTGGAGTGTTTTTGTACTCACCAGTGAGCCTGATTTCTCTTAAGGACCATGGCCGTGACTGTTGAGTAAGTGATTCTTCCTCAAATCGGAAGTCTGCTGTGCACAAGAATCCCTGTACATATTCTTTGAAATATGTCGTGGATTTCTAAAGCTGGGAGGACTCCATGAGACTGAATTTGATTTTTGTGCTCTGATTGTTTCTTTCTTTGCAAGCTCTTGATTTGCAACAAGCAAGGAAAATGAGTGAGGCCAAAAAAAAAAAAAAAAAAAAATTGCTGGCATGGCTGGAAATAGAAATTAATGATTCCAATAGGAGAGGCAGTGCAGAAATCCTCAGCTGGGTGGCAGGAAACAGAGCGAGTGAAAGTCAGAGACTGCTCTTTTCTAAAAAGCAAAACAACTCACAGTGAGGTGTACGTGAAAATCCTTTCTAACAATAGCTCATGGGAGGCAGTTCCCCAGAAGAAGACCGTGGGCGCACTGAGGAGATTAGAGTGAGAACACACAGCATCTCGATGTGTTACTTAAGGCAGTGGGGGTTTAGAGTTTACCTTATGTGCCTTGTACATTGATTAAATACAAAATATATGCTGGCCATTTTTGACCATCATTTACTGTATTGATTTGTTAGCAGGGGAACTGTAATAAAAAAGCCATTGATTTACTGTCCTTATTTGCTTATGGGCTTTTTTTTTTTTTTATGATTCTTATTAATTTTTCCCGTTCTTTTTTTGGACCATTCCTTCTAGACGAACGCTGTGCTCTGTGAAGTTAGAAGAGAGGGGGTCCCCGTGGAACAAAGGAATGAAATCTTGACTGCCATCCTTGCCTCGCTCACTACACGTCAGAACCTGAGGAGAGAGTGGCATGCCAGGTTAGTTCTCTGGTGACATGGGATTTGTCGTCCCTGAAAGAAACGAGAGCTGTATTCGGCTGAGCCCTTCCTCACGATGGGTCTCACCCCTCTCATTGGAGGGGCCATGAGAAGTCAGCAAGTTACAGATGGCATCAGCCAGCATTAGCTCTCTTGCACGTGGCCCCTCCATTCATTGTAATGAGGCATGATGTCATCGGTGGGTGTATATGATTTATCCCCGAGTGTAACGTTTTGCTTCAATTTTGCATCCTGAGCATGTAGTATAGAAGTACCTGCTGCTAAAGGAGGCTTTTAATCAACACTCTAAAGACTAACATTGCTGCCTGGTTCGGGCAGATGTCTGGGAAATTCACACCGTGCTCTGACACCACTCAGTGAGAGGCAGGTTGCTTGAAAGTGGTCGAATGATGAACCCCAGCTTTAGAATTGGCCAAGTAGGAATTATGTTGGCTTCAACCTAGTTTCTTTGCCCATGGACTTACCTGTGGTTAGAGAGCTCTTACTGGTAGAAAGTTTCCACAAGTCATCGGTTTTTACAGAATTGAGGCTTGGGTACTCTAGATTCTGTTATCCTGCTCTTATCTGAAAAGCAATTGATGGGTGCAAGGCCAGAACCACTTCCCCACAAACAGTAGGTAAAAATCGTTGAGTTATCATCCGTCTCCCAGCAAGAGGGAGAGGAATCAGGAAGATCGTGCTGAATTTTGTCTTGGAGTCTTTTTTGATGCTTAAAAATCCTGTGTGCCTGGGAGTCGAGAACGTTAATATTTCTTCAAGCGGGTCCATGCAACAGAATTTGTAATTGGCGGCTTTGCTAGTAACAATTATGAGAATCGGTTTGTCTGCACAAGGCTGAAGGTGAGCATTTCCAAGAAAGGAGACAGGTAAGAGTACGAACTGTGCATTCCAACTGGGTGTTGGAAAGCTGCTTCTCAAGTATGCGTTTTATCTGTAAATTCAGACTTGCACTGAAAGAATCATTTTAAAATTCACCTTGATACTCTCCCCTTCCCCTCTTTTTTATAGTGTAGTCAGATCAGAGTAAATGATAGTTTCAGCTACAGTAATTAAATAATTTCCAATTTAACTTTTCTCGTATTCTAACTTCAGCATATGTATTCATTAAAGTATGCATATTTTATTAAATTCTGGAATATCCATGTGGGGACATCCAAGATGTGTTTCTCTCTGTGTTTAACCTTTTATATCGTTTCCCCTGGTGATTCTTATTAAATAGGAGAGAGAGAAAGAAAGAAAGAATTTCCCTGTAATCTCTCCTCAAGCCCCCGCCATCCCTCCAAAGACAGCTCGGAGACCAAATGTTGAGGATGGATGTCTTCTGTTGAGTGCATTTGGTTTGTTAACAATAATTCCCTAGTATCCCAAATCATCAGACAACATGCCCAAAATGGCCTGTTTAAAAGGAGTCTGGTTTCAGCATTTCTGGCCCTTAACTGCTAACAATTTAATCAGGAGCTGGAGCCAGTGTTGAAGTTGATGGAGTCTAGCATCTGAAACACAAATTCTCAAGTCCTTTGTGGCAGGGGAGGAGAAAAGAAAGAGCTTTAGCAGCTGACAGTCTGCAGACCCCCTTAAAGCTAAACACCTGAAAGCAAATTTCAAGAGGGTCATGTCTTGAGAGCTCAGAAGGAAAAGTGTCTTCAGAGTATTAAATAACCGTCCTCCCCCCCAACCCCTTCTTCACCCCCATTTGATGTTTCCCATCCCATTGACCTATCTAAAAGACTCACCCACATGATCTGTATAAACAGACTGTTACCATACACCTCTCGTTGCCTCATCAAAGCGTCCTCCGGCCGTCTGGGACTGGGCACTGGCCCGAGTGGCCATCAGGCGGGCAGTGGTGAAAGTTATAAAACATCCACCGCCACGCTAACCAAGCCGCCTGCGTTTTCCCGACCGGCCCATTGTGGACTTTGGAATTACACGAGGAAAAAAGTGCTTTGACAGAAAATAATTAGCGCTCGCCAAAGGCCGAGCAATAGGTTATAGTATTTTACTTTCATCAAAGCTATCAGGGGATCAGTTAGATTAGATAATAGAAATTTTTTCCTCTGAAAGTTAAATACAGATGACTCTAATTACCTTCGATTGCACGTTGGAGAATGCGTTACGAATAGTACAACTTGAAGTAATGTAGGTCAGCGGAGACTCCGCGGCTGGCAATGACTTTTATAGGAGGCTGTTGTCATAAAGGTTTCCCCCCTCCCCGCCGCCCCACGCCCCTTTCTCCCCATTCCGGCCGGTTCCTCTGCAGTAATGATGTTAGGGAGAATATTTTAAAGCAGAACTTATAACTGGGCTTTAAAATATTTGTCTCTCTCTCGCAGACCAGGAGCCTTGCCATTGTTTGGGACTCCCTGAATTCTCTTAAACTGAAAGCATATGTTCCCTGTAATTTAGCTTTTTGAGGAAAGTGTCACTTCTGCATGACTCGGGGTAACCAAGTTTGTCACAGTGTCACACAACCCCGCCATTCCAGAGACACATCTGAATGCGGTGGGTTTCCTTCCCCTAGCTCGGTAATCCCATAAACAAGCCTCTCCAAATAGGCTTATTAGGGCTGTCTATTCACTTCCCCCCGAGCTGAATGATCCAAAGTACATCAGGAGAAGCTGTGTGAATGCAGGCTAAGTGTTAACAGAAGTGGTACAGAATTTCTGAAGATTTGGCTTTGTTTATACAGTCCACTCTGCCTGATGGACAGCTTGTTATAGCTTTTAAAGAACTGGGCAAGCCCTCTGCTCTGACCCCTTCTTGACCTCCGCAGCCCAAAGGTCAGCCTGCAGCTAATAAACCCTGAGGTTCTTAGGGTCTACTGTAGGAAAAGGCAGAGAAAGAGCAGCTGCTGGGACTGGGCGTCCCGGGCTAGGCGGCGCAAGGGTCACTCTCTGATAATGAAAATGATTACCAAATTATATGGAGGTTTAACCGCAATAGGGAGAGAGAAGAGGGCGGAGCCCCGCGTATTAGGTCTGATAAATGAACTGTGAAGAAGGCCCATCTGGCTCTCAACGTCTTGTCTCCCCCTCTCTCCCTACCAAGGGGAAACATTTTAAAATAACAGCAGTACATATAGACTCAATGACCCATGCAAGGAGCTGGAATGGATTAAGATTTAATGGTGACAGTGGAAGAAATTATCATTTGAAAAGTGCGCTGAAGAAAAGGTACAGCTCCGTGTCCGTGCCGAGTTGTTTTCCTAAATAAAATACAGCAAAACATTGGTGCTTTGGTTTATTTTCCGCAAATCCCTAGCGCCTTTTCCTCGATTGCGGAGAAGTTTGAGGGCATGTCTGTTGTGGAATAATTATCCGTCGTCAGCCTAAGGAAAGGAATGGGCTTCCTTTGCCTTGAATGTGTCGGAATGAGAATCAGATATTTTATTTTTCAGCTGGCTCGCTCGTTTGAGCCAATGTAGGTAAATCAAGTGTTCGAGAAAAGTGCCCCACAAAAAAATTGTGATCCACTTCAGCCCCTGACCACCTAACATCACGCATGTTTGGATGCTGAATATCCGTGTCACTCCCAGACTCTGTTTTGTTCTTACCACAACTTCGCCATTTCTTGTCTGTAAGAGGAAGACAAAAGCACATAATGTTAATTGAGTAGATGGGTCTGTTCCTTTCTTTATCCCTTTTTCAAAGAACCATCATAGTGATGTTAATTATTGCCGCCAGTGGGCGGGTCATAAGCTGAGTGTTCACTTACTGTTAATTGATAAGAGTAATCTACTTAAAGCTCTCGCCCAGCTCCCCGTGAACACAGTGTTCTGTCTTCCGACCAGCGACCTAGCGCTTCACAAAGCTCTCTGTACTCTCCCTCCTTCGAGACAGCGGGTACAGCCCGTGACTGTGTTCTGAAACAGGAATGGGTTGATTTCATTAGCATTTTTGTATGTTTCATGTGCGTACATACACAGAACACCACGTGAGAGGCTGGGCGTGAGAAAATGTGTCCGGCAGCCAGTTGAAGAAGACATCTGGGGATGAGATTCTAGCCAGTTCCCAGAAAGGGGCTATGGAAGGCAGTGGAAAGGAAGGTCAGGGAACCATGGTTAACCATAGCTGAGCGGCAAGTGGCTCCAAGCCACTCAGGGGAAGTAGATCACTGTAGCCATCTCTGCAGACTAGAATTGTTGTACCATAGAAAATCCTCTTACGTTGAGCTACACTGTCTGTCTACATAGGCAAGTGTCGCCCAGACAGTAGTTATATTTAAAATAGAAACAAAAATCTTCTAAACATTATCCAAAGTCTGTGTATGTTTCATCCTAGGTTTTGACTTGACTGCCCGGGGGGAGTTGGAGTGAGCCGAGAGCTAGGTGGAGGCTAACATGGGGAGTCGAGGAACACTTGTAGAACTAACGGTGCTTTTTAACTTGGAAACAGTGCCTTTAAAGTTCTGCTAAGTAAGAAGCAAATACAAAAAAAATAAGATGAAAGCCAGGCCATTAGGGTTCCCCCCCAATCAAGATATAATTCACAAAATACAAAAATTCATATACAACCCTCACCATTATCCAATTCCAGAACATTTCCATTACCCCAGAATGAAACCCCAGACCTGTTAACAGCCACTCTCCATCCCCCCTTCTCCCCACAGTCCCTTGCAAGCACTAAGCTACTTTCTGTCTCTGTGGATTTGCCTGAACATTCCATGTAAATGGAATCCTACACTCTGTGACGTTTTTGTGTCAGGCCTCATTCATTTAGCACAGTGCTTTCGGGGTTGACCTGTGTTGTAGCCTAAATAAGTACTCCATTCCTTTTTATTGCCAAGTAGTAGTCCACGGCATGACTAGACCACGTTTTGTTTATCCATTCACCGGCCACTGGACATTTGGGTTGTTTACACTGTTCGGCTGCTCTGAATCACACTGCTGTGTGCATTTGTGTACAAGTTTTTGGGTCTTCTGGTCTCCTGAGTGTCTTCTGGTCTCCGGGAGTGGAATTGCTGAGTCATATGGTCACTTGAGGATCTGCCGGACTGTTTTCCACATCCGCTGCCCTCTTTTCGCTCCCAGCAGTCGCACACAAGGCTTGCAGATTCACCACAACCTCACCGACACTTACTTTCCTTTGTATTTTTGATTATAGATATCCTAGGCTTATTACTGTGGTTTTGATTTGCATTTCCCCAATGACACATGATGTCTTGAATGTCTTTCATGTGCCTGTATAAGACCGTTAGGTTCTTATTAGAGGATTTAAAAACATGGCTGACGTAAGCACTTACCCCTTTAAGTGGGAAGGAGCTCACGAGCCCGTTAGGGGTATGTGGCGCATTGAGGGAAGGGAACTCCAAATGAAGTTGTGAGAGTATAGCTGGGCCCATTTCCCATCTCCCCTGGGTAGGCGCGGCCCTTTGTTTATTTGCAGGTGGCCGTTCTTATTTGTTTTCGGAGACCCTCTCCCCATTCCTGTCCCCTTCTCATACGTCTCCCCCGTTACAGCATCTGTCAGCATTGCCCACGGGATAGGAATGTCCCTGATTAAATGGAAACTCTACTTACAGCTCCTCCGCTTCTAGGCTCAAACAAGATTTTCGATGGTCCTGTGGCGGACAACTTTGTTTGGGTCCAGGGAGCCTTTAAATAGTGCTGAGGACAGTTTAAAAAACGTTTATGGCCGTTTCTTAGAAAAGCTTTCAGACCTACTTGCTGCCAGTTAAAACGAACTCGCCAGATCTAGATGGCTTTGTATATGTCTCTTCCCCACATTGGGCTTTGTCAGCTCAGAAACCTGCCAAGTTAGCCCTTTTTCTGGACGAGAGAACCATCTTCTCATTGACCGTCTTATCACTGACCATAGTCACTGTAACCTTTGCCGTCTCATTTACCTCTAGGACAGATCCATCTTTGTCAGGGCTCCCAAATCTAGCTGTTAAAACCTTTTCTAAAGCCAGTTGTTTGTGGAAGTTACTTCTGTGGATCCACTCTGGCCCTAAGGTTTTCTCTGTGGATATGTGGACTCTCCTTTTGCCTCCCGGCAGGCCTGAATGATGTATAAAACTAACGAGTTGATCCAGTCCAGCTTAGCAATGAACTATTATTTATGGAGTGCTTGTTATGTACAAATAAGTGTGCTAAATGCTCTGGGAAATATTAAGATGAGCGCGTTACAGTGTCAGTTTTGAAATAACGTGCCGTGGAACGCTGGGGAGGGCAGGACAGGCTAATGGGGACACGGTGGCTAGCCTGTAGATTTCCAGTCTTCTTTTGCAGGACCCTGGAAGGTGACTTAGCCCTGGAGTCTGCTCCAGGGGAGCTTACAGTTCGGTAGGAGCTTACAAACAGGAATCACCTGACATGTGTCGTATGTGTACTTGATTCCGTGCTGACATTTTGTCGCTCCTCCCAGAACGTAAACTTGGTGAGTGCAGGGGATTTGCCTGTTCACCGACTGCAAAACCCATAGCCCAGATCATTCCTCTGTTAGAGCCATGCCCTGGGTGGGCAGGAGCCCTGGTGCCTGTTGACTACAGCTCACCACATCTAGAACAGTGTCTGGAACTCAAGAGTAATTCAGTGTCTGGCTGAACAGAATAGCTCTCCTTGCAACCCATTCCTCTGTTCATAAGTACTTTGAGGTCCTTTTTCATTTTGAAGAGGAATGATCATTGGAGATGCTGCCTGTTGCTTTTTTGGATACGTATTCATCTCCTCTTGCCAGAGGTGGAAATCCTGAGATTAAATGTGAGGAGAGATCTCTGGTCTGTAGTTCTTCTGTGTCCCAGTCTCAAGACTGCACCCTGAGCCCTGTTTGCAGCATGAGCGAGGAGGGACGCTATGTGCACAGGCTGACTTGGGTGCTTGAGGAAGAGCCCAGAAGTGGACACCATGGAACTGAGCCGGGACCAGGACAAAAAAGACAGGGTCTCACTCCCGAGGCTGTGATTCCCGGTCCCTTGCCGTTCCTGGAAACGAAATAGAACTGGGGGGCGGGGGAAAGGCCTCCCTAGAGCCATTTCTCTGTACAAGAGGAGGACTGTTAGCCCAGGAGGGGCAATGCTGAGTGTAAATGTGACTTCAGGGGCACCTGGGTGGCTCAGTCGGTTAAACATCCTACTCTCGATTTCAGCTCAGGTCATGATCTCATGGGTCATGAGATCAAGCCCCGCATCGGGCTCTTCACTCAGCGTGGAGTCTGCTTGAGTTTCTCTCTCCCTCTCCCTCTGCTCCTCCCTGTGCCCCCCCTCCCATGCACCCGTGCCCTCGCTGTCTCTCTGAAATAAATACATAAATAAATATACTTTTTAAACGTGGCTTCCAGTTTGAATTTTACCTGCTCCGGGCAGTTGCTTTCTCCTGGTTACCTGCTAATATCCTGATGTGCCATTAATGGTATCGGTGCAGTGATGAGCACCAAGCCTTGGTGACCTGACACGTGGGCCCGGTTTGCCACCCCCAGGAACGGCGGTCACACGGAATGGAACCACTGGCCGCAAGGACGGGCTAGAGGATGACGAGGCTGATGTTACCGTCTTCTGAGACAGCATGTGGCAGGGTCGTCTGCCCATGTCAACTGCTGTCACTCGTTAGAGAGGGGGGCTGCTGCTCCTTCTGGCCCATGAGTTGGGAGGCAGAAGCTGCGGTGGTCTCCAGCTCGGTAGCTGTCTGCTGCAGCCCGCTGAGTTTGTTTGCGGGGCTAGGGGAGGGGTAAGTGAAGGAGCTTCCAGGGAGGGGCAGGAAGCCACCAGCCTGCTTGCCATCCCTGCCTCCCCTTTCTAATGCATCTTTCCGATCTCCTTTAATAATTGCCGTCTCTGCTTTCTGCTGCCCTTAGCAGAAGAATGTCCTTTGTGTATCTGAACCAGATTACTCCATAAAACCCGGTAACTCCATAAAACCTCCTCATAAATGTGTAGGAATTGAAACATTGTATAAATTTAGAGCGAGGATTAAATGAGTCTAGAGATAGGGTTACCTTTTTTTTTTTTTTCCCAAGCTACAGCAACTTATCTTAAGGAGGCCAGTGTTGTTAATGTTATTACCATTGTTACTGTCATTATTTGAACAGTTTTATGGGAGACAAAAGCCAATTGACTTCTGCGCATCTTTTTGTAAAATCAGCGCATAGCCTTCAGCGTGAGCTCCGCTCCCGGCAGATTCTGACGGTGATCGGTGGCGGGTTATTTCTCACAGGCAGCGCTGCTTCAACTTTTTGAGAAAACATTGATGAATCCATTTATTTATTCCACAAATACTTCCCAAGGGCTTGCTGTTTGTCAAGCACTGTTCCGGGTGCTGGCAACGCAGCCGGGAGCCACACGGATGAAAGGGCTTCTCTCATGGAGCTTATGTTCTAGCGGGAGGACAGCCAAGAACTTGGCTCCTAAGCGCAACTCTGGAAAGTGAAAAGCGTATGGACATTGCCCTGTCCCACCTCTTCAGCAACACTCAGTAGGAACCAAATAGAATCCTGCAGTCCAAAGATGTGACATTTTCTTTCCTGATCGGCATCATAAAACGATCAGTTGTTGTAAAACTTGCTGTGCCCGTTCTGGTGAGTCACAAGAATGACTGAGCTATTCGCGGAATACCAGTGTCTAAGGAATGCCATGCTGGGGCGGCGGGGTGGGGTGTGGCATTCATTTCTCCTTAGACAGTCTGCACTCTGGCTCCCAGCGACTTTTCGAAAAAGGTGTCCCCTTAGAGGTCTTCGCTTTGGGCAGGCTCAAATTCAGGCCAGGTTATACTCACAAATGTCTCTCTCTCTCTCTCTCTCTCTCTTTTTTTAAGATTTTATTATTTGTCAGAGAGAGAGAGAGCACAGGCAGACAGAATGGCAGGCAGAGGCAGAGGGAGAAGCAGGCTCCTTGCCGAGCAAGGAGCCGGATGTGGGACTCGATCCCAGGACGCTGGGATCATGACCTGAGCTGAAGGCAGAGGCTTTAACCCACTGAGCCACCCAGGCACCCCTCAAGATTTTTTTTTTTTTTTAATAATTTGCCAGAGAGAGACAGAGAGCACATAAGCAGGGGAGATAGCTGGCAGAGGGAGAAGCAGGCTCCCTGCTCAGCAGGCGGCCTGATGTAGGACTTGATCCCAGCACCCTGGGATCCTGACCTGAGCCTAAGGCAGACGCTTAACCCACTGAGCCACCCAGGCGTCCCACACAAATGTGTCTTAAGAGAGAGGCCGGGCCTACCTGTGAGGTGGTGGGGGATCGAGCGTGTGAATGCGCGCCGGCAGTTCGCAAGGGGTGGTTATGGTTACGGGGCGCTGTCAGTCACGCATTGACTCAGCAAATATTTATCGAGTGCCTGGCTGGTAGCAGACACTGTCACAGGCCTGGAGGTATTAGAGATGAGTAACACTTGACTGAGGAGACTGTATTATGCAATAGCGTATAATTAACACCGTGAAAGCGTTTCAGTCGGGACTCGGTGCAAAGAAAGTGGGAAGAAAGGGAAGAAAGTGGCCCGCTCTCCTGGAGTGTTCTTGTGTGACTGTCATTATTTGCCCGGCCATTGTGGGGGAGCCTGTTCCTTTGTGAGATTGTGCTGGCTGCAAGTGGGACGGGAGGGATTTGTCCCCGGAAGGGGTGAGAAATGGGCAGAGAAATCTATATGCAATTATGGGTCACAGGATAAAATCTGGGCTGCTTCTTTCCAGAGGGAAGTGTGGGCGGGGGGGTTGCTTTCTTTCTTAATGATAAATGCGGGGGGTTTTGCTTTCTTTCAGAGCAGATTTCTTTAACATGGTGGCATGGAGGTTGGGAGCATAGATTCTGAGGAAGTTGCCTGGGTTCTTCCCTCTTTTCCTACTTTCTTTGCACAGAATCCCAGCATAAACTCTGGAACAGCATTTATCCTACTGTGTTGCATGATATGTGTCTATAACTCTAGGTAATTACAGGCAAGTTACTTAACCCCTCTTGAGCTCAGTTTTCCCATTTGTAACTTGCGCAGGGGATAAATAATATTTCATAGGGCTGATGAAGAAATCCCATGTAAAACACCCCAGAGCAAGTACCTAGGAGCTCAGAAAAAATTGCCCACCCCCCCTTTAGATCAAAATAGAAAGGTCGAGAATAAACCCGGCCACATTCATCCTTGGAGAGCATGCCTCCATGTAAAACCCCAGCCTCATGGTAGGGGCCCCACCTCACTGAATTGGTGTGGGGATGACAGATTTTGTTTTGTGCGTAGGCCCAGCGCTAAGCACCGTCACATGGAATTGACAGAGGCCTGAACTCCAGCTTGAATCCTGTCTCCAGCTGGCCATTAACTTGGGGCCTGTCACAGACACTCAGGGTCTCAGCAACTTCATCTCAAAGAGAAGCAGCTCGATCCAGGTGACCTGGAAGGCACCTTCCCACTGGACAAGGTGCGGCTCTGTGAGTCAGAGCCCAGGGAGCAGCTGGAGGTGGGGTAGGTGTTACCTCCTGATGGCTTCACCATTCTCCCTCCACTGTCCTTGAAGTCTGCAGTTGTGCTCCCTGGGGTAAGAATAGCAGCTCCCATGCACTGGGGACCATTAGGTGCCAGGGTTTTAAATGGTTCAGGAGGTGAGAAAACAGAAGCAGAGAGACACAGAGTAACTTGCCTAAGGCAACACAGCTAATGGTGGGAGTGGAATTGAAGCCAGCATGGCCCAGCTCAGACCCAGGCTGGAAGGTCGCTGCAGGAACCGCAACAAGGCTTTACAACATAGGGCTCAGAGCCCAGGCAGGATCCTACCCCATGTGGAGGAGGTCATGTATGTACCCATGGGCAATTTTTAGTTGTGGGTGTCCCGCTCTCTGTGAAGAAGTAATTTCCAGCCCATGCTTTATGAATCTCCCAGCCAGAAGTCTCTTCAAGGAATGTTATTCCCTTTTCAGCTATGTCCCTTTTTAATGTTGTACAATCTTTTAGAAAGTGGGAGTAGGGGCACTGATGAGAATATCAAAGTTTAGCCTCCCAGAATCTGAAAATGCTCTAAGCAGAGAAATTTTGAGTCCCGGTTGGTTAGTCAAGGCTGATCTGAGTGGGTCCTCTTAAGGTGAACGAGGAGCTTGTATCTAGTCTATGATGGGTCTGTCCCCTGCTGTACAGTGTGTCCATGTCTAAGAAGCCATGTACTGCGCACGGAGAGTCACCATCTTACTCTCTCTTTCGATGTCCCCAGTGCATTTTACCAATTTACGCCGTAACGTATATCCCGGGTTACAGATAAAAGTTGGACTCTACATTCAGCGGAGGCGGTGATGGGGTAGAGGGGGTGGGGAACAGTTCTGCCGGCCTGTAGGGGACACTGTTGTATCACACATCAGAATGAGTCCCAGCCTCTTGTCTCAGGACAGAAAACCAAACAAACAAATCAAAAACCAAAAATGGGTCAATCACCTTCACATTACTTATTGAAATTATTTGAGTGACTCCCGTGTGTTTAGAACAGGCACTGCTTTCAGGGTATCGATCAGGCCTTCCCGTATCTGTGCACGAAAGGAATAGTTTAGCGTTTCTGTCCAGGGTGGGAGTGATTGACACTTTTCTGATTAGCTTTCTCTCCATACTGTCCTCTGGACAGGGTACTTTTTAGTTCAATAAACCGTTAGGTTTAGTGGACTTATCTTCATTTTCCACTAAGACATGCCCACGTCAAGTTGAAATGCTCGAGTTCTGCTGTATTCTAAATAGATATCGTCAGCCTCTTGAAGGGCATTTTGGAAGTTCTGAGTGTCTTCATTTTATCCATATCTTTTTCTTTGCTGAGGAAAGGAAAAAACAAAACAAAACAAAACATGCTGTTTACCGAGAAAATGAAGTCATGTCTATGGGGCATGCCTGTGTAGGGCTCGCTGTGAACGCCAGGAAGCTCGCTGCCCGATGCTCAGCCCGGCTCTCGGTTCGGCCTGCCTCTCTTTCCAGACCGCAGACAGCCTCCGTATCCGTCCAGGTGCCTTGTGGCCTTGCCAGCAAAATGTCCATCCGCCCACCTCCCCCTGGCCAGCTCTGGCCCCTTCCCTACTGGAAGGCGATCGTAATTAACCCTCGGAAAGCCGAGGTGCTGCTAAGGCAGCGAGCGCCGTAACGATTTTGTTAGCTCGCTTCATTTCCAGTTTCACCATCAATTACGCCATGTGTTTCATCCAGTTGCTGCTACCCTCCCAGTGTTAATTATAACCTACAAGACTGTTACAGTTAATTTTATGGCAAGCATATTGTCTCTTCAAGGCTCCAGAGCAGCTCATAAATTATCGCGAAGGTAAAAGGTAACTTGGGGAACTAGTCAGGAAAATTCCATCCATCTCGCTTAGGCGCTGCAGCTGCTCCCGTCAGCTGCCCGGCCGCCGCCTCGCGAAGGAATTATGGCGGGTCAAGTTGAAGAGGGTAGGCCCAGGCTGTCACCGAGGAGGAAGGCTGTCCCAGCCCTGTCAGGCGAGTACCTTCTGCCGATCCCTGGTGGTTTCACTTCGCAGGCTGGAAGAGGCAGGCCGCGCAGGTGGATGGTCCCCAAGCTGTCTGTATTCATTACTTTACAGAAACCTGTTGTAGGGAGGCAGGTCTGGAGACCTTTCCTCTTCTCTGTTGTCATGATGTTAGGCATCATCTGCAAAGTGGGAGAGAGAGAACTCTATAACTGTAAACTCCGGCCTTGGGCCGGGGGACGGCAGGCCGGAGGGGCGGGCGTCTGCACAGCCTCCCGGCAGCCCCCTGCCTGCACCCCCACCCCCACCTCCGGAAGGGCCCAGGGCTTCCACGAGCCTGTTATGGATGGTGGTTATTGTTCGCATAATCTGATAAAGTGAGATTTCGCTGTGAACACGTGTAGTCTAAAATTGCCTACTACATAAATTAGCAGGTTATCTTACTGGGATAATAAACACACTCTTTTTCCTGTTTTCCTCACACGAAGTCTGAGCTTTCCATTGCCGCCCTCAGGGCGCTGGCATTATTATTTCTAATGACTGAACACAGGTCTTTCATTTAGCTTGTTTGTAGAGTGACTGTAAATGATCTTTCTGCTGTGGGTTGTTCGTTTGAAATTCCGTGTGGTAAGCTCGCTCGGAGAGAAAGCTTTGAGTGGCCTCTGAGAATCTTCGAGCAGCATCTCGAACAGGCTGCGGCAGGGAGATCGGAGAGGGCGTGTTAAGAAGTCAGGCTGCAGGCAGACATCTCCGCTCTGGTAGGAGCAGAGCCTCAGGGATGGCAAGCCAGAGCTCTGCCTCGCCCTGGAGCTGCTGCTTTCTCCTCGGGTATTTCAGAGCGTTTTCTCCACCCAAAAGCTCAGGAGACCATCAGGCCTGGGCTTGTGTAACCAAGAGAATGAGACTCATGTGGAGGGGGCCTCCTGCCATGCTGAGATTGCGTCCCAGGTGGCCCTGGGCTTTCCCAAGGGAGTGTCCCCCTGAGCTCTTCCGGATAGCAGCACGATTCCTGGATATTTGTGGGTTTTCTAGTGAATTCAAGCAAGAGGTTGCCAACTCAAAGGTCCCCAGGGACTGGCAGTTACCCCAGATGAATGAAGCTAAGGTTGGGGGCGGGGAGGTGAGCTGGATCTGTGTTCCTAGGTCCTCTAGGTTTTCAAGAGAAGTAGAAAATGGAGACTGTGTTTATGTACTCATGAAGCCACCTAATTATTTAAACATTAGCGGAATTTCTTTTTTTTTCATATATTTTTTTAAAGATTTATTTATTTGAGAGCGCATGCCTGTGTGTGAGCCAGGGGAGGGATAGAAGAGGGAGAGAATCTCAAGTAGGCTCTACGCTGAGCACCATGCTGAGCACAGAGCCCATGGCGGGGCTGAATCTCCCCACCCCAAGATCATGACCTGA
This sequence comes from Mellivora capensis, assembly GCA_004024625.1. Lineage (NCBI taxonomy): Eukaryota > Metazoa > Chordata > Mammalia > Carnivora > Mustelidae > Mellivora > Mellivora capensis. The sequence goes on from PISX010002088.1 coordinate 108,780, forward strand.
GCCAAAGCCAAGAGGCAGTTGCTCAGTCGACTGAGTCACCCAGGTGCCCATCCCCATGTTAGCAGAAATGCTCATGTTTGTACCTTAACATTCAGGCGAATTAATCAGTACCTGTCTGGAGAATGGACGGTGTAGACAGGATTCTGATACAGAATGGAAGTCCTGCCTGCTCTGAATGAAAACTCTTTGCCCAAAGCTTTCTCACACTTCTCAAGAATAGAGACAATGACCCCGGCCAGGAGACCAGAACGCCATCTGGGTACTGCCTACTGTGGTCTTGTGACGCATGGGTTCTTGCTTGGAGGAAATACTTGTGTGTGGGTATATTTATTTATTTATTTTGCCTCTGACTTGGCAGTCTCTTGTCTTTCCTTTCACAGAGAAAGCATATGAGAGTTTCTAGAAGTGAATGAGGTGTGTGTGGTGTTCATCGTCACCATAGAAGGGGTGTTGGTAACGATGTTGGCAATTGTGAATCTGAGGCAGACTTTGATCCTCCGGGGGGAAGGGTAGGGACTCCATTGCTCGCGATCACCATTTCTCCTGTGGCACCCTCGAGTTTATGCCTCCTCCCCAGCTCCACCGTGGGGGGACGCAGCTGTTTTTTTGTGGCTCAGAGATGTCATGTGGTCAGAATAACCTCTTAGTCTCGCTGATCCAGACTGGGGCCCACATGGAGGTGTGGTCTGGGACGTTGTTCAGTACATGTGGGTTTGATCTTCTGGAGAAGGGGAAAATATAAAAATAATTTCTTTCCTTTAATAAAAAGCAAAAAGTAAGCCTAAGCCCTGGCCGCCACTAAAGTCCACTGTTACGCATGCGCGGCTGAATTTCATCGTAAATATTTCATAAGGGCTGTTAGAATGCAGCCAGGTTGACATCACAGCCCCGACTGCACCAAAGGAACCATTTCACTAAAATAAGCCAACATTTCTAAAGAAACATGAATTTCTAATGTAAAGTTAACATCAGGTCAGAAAACCCTCTGGAAGAAATGTCTGCATCGATGTTTATAATCTCCGCATTTATGGATTTGCAGTTTGTGCAAAAGACTCCCAAAGAGACTTTATTTTGGTTGAATAAGACCAGCTCGTGAAATAGTCTGTATATCCAAATCCATCCTAACCCAATGTCTTGGCAGGCTTTTGTATAAATAATGTCTTTTCCAAAACGTGTCTATTTGAAAAAGGAAGAGGGAATTAAGTGGCACACCGTGTGTCTGGGTTGCCATCAATTGACAGAAACCTAGAAACAGCAAGCTAAGACTGATAGTTCATTCATTCTTAGAGCGAATTACAGAGCTGCGCGTGAGTTTATTGATTTAATTGAGGCATGGAAGGTTGCCGTGAAGAGCAAAATGTCCACCCTCCTTTCATTTTCCTTCTTGCTTTTGTGTGTGTGTGTGTGTAGTAAAAGTTTAGTTGAGCGTGCCCTTTTCTTGTGGTTGTTGGTATGTCACACAAAATAATGTGTGAGGTTTGGAGGCATTTGGCAGAAAAGAAATGAAAGGATATTCACATTTTCTAAAAACTTAATCCACGTTCACAGATGGTCCTGTTCAGGTGCAATTTTAATTATGAGGTAAAGAACAGCCCCACACAGTTGGAAGTCATCTTAATAAATGGAGAGGGGCTTTTGTCTTCAAGTGTCGAAAAGCCTTGTTACTGAGAAATTTAAATACCTCGTGTTACAGGGGAGAGTCTCAAAATGACCGGGATACTCGGAGAAAGCAAAACGCTGGGCTTCTTGTAAAGATCAAATTAGTTCACTAGAGATGTTTCTTAAGTGCGCGGCTTTGAGCTTCCTTAATATTGGTCGTTTTAGCAATCGCTTTTCCGCTGATACATGTGCACCGTGGACATGTTCACGTGATCAGAGGGAAAATAAACAGAACAAATTGCAAATAACATTAAAAAAAATTTAATCCCAAATGGAAGTATTTCTTTACGGTTCTTAAGCTCAGAGGGCGGCTTTGCCCTTCAAGTGATCCAGTGCTCCGAAGAACTAATAATAATTCAAATGCTGCTGTAACTTACAGCTTGCATTAATACACAAATAGAACAGTCTTCTTATTAAATATTAGTAATATAATAATGTCTTACTGTCTTTCCCTTAGTGGGGAATTATGAGGACCTCATGTGAGGACCTCAGTGTCCTGACATAGTTAATTACCCATGGATAATGGTTTTCAGCCATCGCCGTTCTGAGTGGTGCAGCTTTGTTGTTGAAGGGTTATTAAGTGTTTGCAGACTCAGGTGCACTGTACCTATGCTCTCGCCTACAGAAGCAAACAGCTGTGTTTTCTTTACCATATTATACATCACATAGAGCGTCTCATTTATTATAGCGGAGCTAATGATGCAGGCGCAAACCTATGTCCCGTTCTCTATGGCGATCGTATGTTTGCCGGGGAGATGTTAGCTTGTTTTTCATAAGTAATTCATCTTTTCTTGTACTAAATGTATCACATGAAAACGGGTTAGTGCCAGGGTCAGAATTCATTTAATCCAGTCTTCAGAGATCAGGCGAGACCTCTGGATAGAGTGGCATTTTTTTCTCTCTCGCAAGGGCCTCACCCTGTCTGCAGTCCACCCACCAGCATGACGCTCACGTTACTTACGAACTTGGGCTGATGAAAGGGAATCATTTTCAGTCCTTGAGCACTGAGACGGGACTCGGACCCAAGTAAGTGCTACGTGAAATCAGCCGAGTGACAGTCATCCTCGCTCAGTCCCTTGACAAGGCTGCATATTGTCCAGGCCGATAGTTGTGGGTAGCGGGTTTCTGGCAAATCCGAAATGCCTCCTGGTTCCTGCATAGGTAGGCCCTCCTGAGATGTGCCAGGGCCCAGCGCAGATACCCCTAAAGTATCAGATACACGCCCAGGGGGCGCACACAGGTGTTTTCATCATACCCCCATGAACACTTTTTAATTTTAAGAGTAATATGGTTTGTTTTAGATTAGACAAGCATACTTAACGTTTGGATCCATGGCTCTCAAATGATACTGGTGAGGACAAGAGTAGAGTCAGTCTTGAAGTTTAGGGCCAAAAAAAATTTTTTTAAGTTAATGTAAAGAAAAACACTAGGAATACAATGGAGGGTGGTGGTTCATGGATATTGCTAAAAATCATGATCACATCATCAAAGCTTAGGAAACACTGGCCTCACGTACCACAGGGGTCAAGAAACATGGTTCTCTGTCATAACGATGCTGTTGATGATGAAGAAGGCGGTGATGGCCGTCATCGTAATTAATGAAGTAGCTTCAATGGCTCTTTGTTCTATACCAGGTACTCTTCTGAGTCTTTTACCCATCTGTCCTTATTTTCTCTCAGGCCAACCCAGTGAAGGAAGTGCTACTTTTATTTCCACTGTACAGTTAAAGTACCCTAGACCCAGAAAGGGTAGGGAATTTGTCAAAAATAGCATAGGTTGTAAGTGACCAAATCGGGACTCGAGCCTAGGCAGTGGGGGTCTGGTGTCCTCTTCTTAATCATGGCGTTTCCCTGCATCTTGATGGATTGAGAGATACTGCCTCTGTCTGTCCGCTAAAGAAGAGAGGCAGAGAAACGTGAAAACACACAGCACCACACGTGACCGTGTATCTGTTACTTATGTTATATAAATAATACAGTATTGGTATTTCTATTACTTGTAGATATCATATATTTACTCCTGTATAAAAAAATAATGCAGTAGCCCTCCAGGTGTTGTGAGGGCTAACCTGAGGGGCTGCTGAGGCCGTGTCATGACTATATTCTGAGTTCCTGGCTCCCTTACACAGCATCCTGGATGTACACTAGAACAGATGCCTTAGAACTTGAAATTCTTTATTCAAATTGATGAAAAAAGGCAGGAAGGCAGGGAGAGTATCACCTTACTCTTTTGGTTTCTACCAGAGAGCCCTCCAAATAAGTACTACACGGGGAGAACTCACATTTATTTCTTACCGTCCAAAGGCCTCTGGAGCATAAAGTCTTTGGCAACTTCTCTCTGTACTTAGAAAAGCATCCTAATTCTTTTCTCTGTTCACTTCAAATATATAGAAACATTACCTAATCTTGTCTGAAATATAAAGTGAAACTCTTCAGCAAATAGCAGGGTTATATGCCCAGAAAGAAAAGCCAGGGGGTTAACCTATGAAAATTAATCTCAACTCTGAATGAATGCATCGAAATGAATAAAAGAACACAGCCTACAGGACTCAGATGTAGGTGGGAGTTAGGTCTCCCAGGACCCAGAGCAAGACCAGAGGCACATATCTGAAGCTCTTCCGTGATCCTTGCTCTATCTGGATTGAAAGTCTCAGAAAAATGCTAAAGCGGGCAAGACTTTGCATCTGTTTTTCTCATCTGATATTTTCCTAGGCCAGATTGCCCCGTTTTCGTCAGTGGTGTTTCCGATGAGTTACGTTGCACAAGGAGACTTGACTGACTTGGGTTAAGGTATGGAGAAATGCACAACTGCACCATTTAGGACACCTGCCCAGCGCATGTTTCCCAGCCAGCCTCCTTGTGGGCTAAAGGGCCACACAAACAATTACTAGTGAATTGTGAGGTGCTCAAGGAGGAAAATTGCAGAACAAAATAGGTGGAAGGAATTTATACTTTTGTCATTTCCAGTGAAGCCATGGCCGAAACTCGTGTCTTGCCCCATCGTAATCTACAACCATTTAATTTGTGAACAAGACTTAACCGCTCAGGATCTGCAGCTTTCTCCACCAGTATAATCAAAACAAGAAGCATTTGGCTCTGGAGAGTAAACGCCGTCGATCTTTGACTTCTCTGCCCCACCGTTTTCTCTCTGGCAGGCTGAGATGAAACAGAAAGCTGATATTTGGAGCCACTGGAATTGCAGGCCTTGTAATTTTGAAATATCCATTTTATCCCGTGTAATTTCTTCCCTAAGATTCCTCAGTCTAAATCTGATACAGGTAGGAGCCAAGACAAACAGTAACCATTTATAGTCACCCAGACCAGTTTGAATTTCACCCTAATGTAAAGCAAAGAGAGTTTTTGGCTTCATTTCAGGTGTGTAACAGGGGTAGAAAATGCATTTAAAATTTAGCAGCAAATGTTACCATATGTTTCTATAACAACTGCAAACTTTTATGTTAGAAAAGCAATAATATAAACACATAGGAATCTTGGAACAGTAAACTATTAATTTACCAAATATAAAAAATCCAGCATGAAGGGGCTTTTATAGCCACAGAAGCCATGAGGGGGCCCAGCATCCTGTGAATTTCTCCATTATGGGGCAGAAAATACTGCCGGTTGGTTTAAATGAGCAAATCTTTTAAAATTATAGGTACAGTGTCAGTTCTCCACAGTACATTTTTCTGAAACAATGTGTGGTGGTGCCAGCTATGGCTGATTTCTTTTACCATCTTGAACTAGGAAAATACCCCCGAGTAGCTGCCTCCAGTGCCCGTCTGTAAAGTAAGTGCCGTTTTGTTTTCTTCGTCCATAGCTTTAAACTTGAGCGTGAAGGCTGGGGTTCGGCATGGAGTGTGGTGCCCAGGGGCTGGCTCTCATGCCTGCCCAGGGAGACGTGTGCACAGATCGTTGACATACATGGAGAAGGCTTGCAGTTTTCTCTCCCACCCATTTCAAAATATGAAAGAGACAAGAGAATAAGGGGGAGAATAGGTCTGCTTGACCACATCTTAAGAAAGAGGAGTTAGCAACTACAGTCATTGAAATCACCCCCAGGAGCAATGCTGTGTTCTCTGATTTCTCTGTGAGGCAAAGAAGTCATCTTCTTTTAAAGTATGTATCACCAACCTGGTGACCTGTGCATGGGTCTTTGATTCCAAAGAAGCATGCCCCCCCGCAAAATCTACCTCAGGGCGTGGATAAGGTTTTGAAGCTTTTCCTGGAACACAATGACGTTCCCTTGTCATTGAAGGTGAGATGATGCACCTTGGCCATCCCTGAAACGTGGCTCTGTGAGGTGACTATCATCGAATATACCAGTCAGTGGAAGAGAAGAGGCGGTCAGAGGGAGGTAGGCTGTGCTCCAAAAAGGAAGCGCAGAACTCCCGAGGGGGCAGCATTCAGGATGGGCCCTGCTGTGGCTCCCGGTTAGAGGAAGGGCTGCAGTTCTCTAAATTTCAGAAAGTAGAGGAAAGAAGCACCACCCTTCCAGCCAGGGTAGCAGGTGCAACTTGGCCTCCCCACAGCCTTCACAGTGGAGCCGAGCCAGAAGCAGCCCAGCGGGGATGTTGGTTAACACAAGGCTCGCAGTGTTCGTGGACCAAGAACAAGATGGAGGCTCGCGTTCAAGGTGCTGAGGGAACCTAGTGGGGCAGGAGTGAGGGTGGGAAGCACAAGGAAGGGTAGAAAAGAGATATTTTGTAAAGACCCGATTCATTCCCGAGTCCTTGGTGGGCCTCGTTTGGGGTCACAAGCTGATTTCCCCTGGTTATCCCCTTCTCTGGCAGGGTTAGTAAGAACGTTTCTTGCGTTTCTGTTGGCGCTTGGCCACAGCACAGCACCTCTTGGAGACTTAGTGAGACGAGTCTTGAGGCGTTAGTCTTGAGGATCCTTAATTTGTGTCTGACTCCCCAGTGACATGAAGATGGGTGGGGGGTTAAGAAGAAAGCAACGTGCCATTCATTCACTCAGAAGATATTTAGTGAGCACTTACTGTGTACCTGGCACGGGAGCCACAAGGAGGAACAAAAAAACACCGCTGGCCTCCTGTGCTGGTGGAATGTAGGGTTGAGTGGAGGAGAGACTGAACACAGGTGAGCAAACAAAGAAGACAATGTCAGACAAGGAGGACTGTGGAGAAAAGGAAATAGGTGAGCATTTGGGGAGGGGCACAGAGCTTCTTAGGGACCTCCGAGGGAGCCCCACATGGCAGAGCTGGGGAGAAGGAACCAGCCAACCAGCCCAGAACACAGTGTCTGAGGGAGAAGGAGGTGAGAGGGGGTGGAGAGGCCAGAGGGGTGAGACCCCAGGGTGGGGGGACAGATTTCATTCCGTGATGGGGTTTGCTGACTCAGAATAAAAAGGAATTCAGATTTCGTTTACAAAATTTTAAAGGTTTCCTCGTGTGCCCAGTGCTGCGGTAGGCCTTCCAATCGTAATTACGTCAGAAAAAAGACGTTCTTGTGCCACAAAGTACATGACGTCTGCCCTCAGCAAAGCGTGAGCTTCTTAGGAGTTGGGAAGGTTTTTGGGGAAAGAGGGAATCAAAATGGGGCCAGGGGGTACTGAGGTTGAACACCTACCACGTGTTGATGCTTTCTGTGTATTTTTTTCACCTTTATTCCTAACGGTAGTCCTCCAAAGGTGAGATGCTGTTCTGTCCATTCTGTGGATGATGAAACTGAAGGCAGAGAAAACTAAATGAAGACAACTATCGAGAAAACTTTAACTCGAACCAACTTAGCATGTTAGAAGAGAAGCAAATCCTAGCAGTCATGACCCACTAACGGAAACGAATCCCATCTTCTATTGGATAAATAGCAGCTATGATATAGCTCCCCGCCCCCACCTCTGCCTGTGGATGTGCTGAAATGTCAAAACAAAAGGATCTGTGTTTGTTTTTAGAGATCTGGAGCAACCAGAGGGCTCTAGGGAGCCTGTGACCTGTTGCAAAGCTGGTCTTTGGGTTGCAGGGTTGAGGAGGACACCGGGGCAGAAAGACCCAAAGACATTGGAGATAGAACACACCATTACTGGTGTTACTTCCAGGAGGCAAGTGGAAATGCCACGAAAGGAGGCAGACCAGAGCCATGAAACATCCAGCATTGTCCTCTTTGGTCATGGGATCTCTAACCGACCCTATTGAAAAGTTGCTTCTGTGCTATTCAGATACTTGCCTCAGGGGTCCTCTCCTTAGGGTATCTTTTGGGGCACGGCCCTGGGGGGAGACGGGTCAGCTTTCCGGTGCCCTTTTTTCAACTGAGGCCATCTCCCACCTCAAGTTTTCTTCTCCCCTGGCTTCAGCTGGCCTGGCACTTCTGACAGACGTGTAAACAGATGCACGCATTGTTGCTAATGACAGGTGATTATAAGAGGCATGGGGGCCAAGGTAATTAAACCACAACTTGACAGGAACATTTGGCAATGCAGTATTTCGGCATTAGAAATTTCTTTGCAGCACACTTTCCCCCCTTGGTTTGGTGAAGATAATTATTCTTGAGAATGTGGTGCTTTGAGATCTGAAACTATCCTGTCTCAACTCCTGGTTCATTGTAGGGCTCCAGAAAATGGTTACCAGTAGAGAGTGTGGGGGATCTAGTTGGTGTCTCGGACCCTTTCCATGGTCTGCTCTGGAACAGGAATGGGAATGGGTCTGTGCCCAAGTGCGGGGATTGTATCTGACATATTATTATGTCCGATTAGATAGTGATAATTCCCTGGAGAGAAACATAAATTATTTTTATGCCACTGTAATTTCAGCTTCTCTCCCTATCACCTGGGTTTGCCTACGGTTGCTGCCATGGATCGATCAAAAAATGGCTTACTCCATCCATTCTCTTGGCCCCCCAAATTCCTACAATTAGAAGTAGGGGAAGAAAAATCAGATCACTGGTAACCTCTTGTTACAAGGAACCTCAGGAGAAGCAGTCATCGAGGTCATGGAATTTGTTCATTTGTTCATTAGATTTAAATGCAGTTAAAAAACACACACTACATTCTCTTTGCTGTCGGGACCGTTAGGAATGCCTGTTTTGACACTTAGAAACTATGTCCTGCTCACTGCCAGTGGTGACTAGCTTATGATTCTGTGTTTGAGGGAATCTGATCTTCTGTTGGATAATAGTAGATCTTCATAGGCATAAAATCGAGAGTTTGACTGTGGGGCGAGCTGTACCACTGTGGTAGCCCACTTTTTCCTCATATAGCTAACATCGACTCATGAGCATTGTCCTGGCAGGCACTCATCTGAAATGGGAGCTTCTCCCAAGCAGGTTAATTCATTCCTTTGCAGAACCAGCTTCTGAATATTCTTGGTCTAGTGTATCCGCAGCCACTGGAAGAGATCAGCGAAGCAGACCAGTCAAAGAAGGCCAGCTACTGGCAGGACGGCTGTTTCTTTTTCCCTCAGCCCATTTTGGTTTCCTCCAGGGAAGGGCAGAGAAGGAGCTGAGTTTGTGAATCCAGGTTGGCTGATGCCAAAGGAGCGCCAGGAGGTTCTGAGTCTTTGTGGGGTTGGTCCCCTCCAGCGTGGAAAGCTCCCGGCCGAGCTCTTACATTCTGCTTCCGGTGGAGATCTGTGCAGAGGCAGAGGCTTGTTTAAAGCTTTGTCAGATAGGTTAAAAGGTGTCCCACCCCCAGTGTATTAAAAGAGAGAGCGAGATTAGACTCACTAAGGCTGCCATGTTCCCCCTAAAATATCAAGTCAAGATGATTTTTAAATCCGAAGTTACCAGGCTTTGGGGGTGTGACCTTTAGCACATACAGCCTTGGAACTGGGGAGGAGGGATCCGAGCAAAAGACAGGTGGCCCACAGGCTGGTGGCCTCAGGAAACCTTCCGGCCGATAAAGCACTAACCCCAAATAAATGCCCAGCCTGACTCGTAGGCCTCTGGAGTCACTGCGGAGGTCCAGGTGGCAGGCCTTTCTTCAGAGGGCCCACTTCCTGTGCAGCCTCCGGCGGACTCTCAGGGATGATGGACATCAGTAAGGCAGGGCCTCTGCTCTCAGGAGGCTTAAAATCAGATGAGTCCTACTGTGAATAATAACTCCTAATTGAACTTTTTTTTTTAAAGATTTTTATTTATTTATTTGACAGAGATCACAAGTAGGCAGAGAGGCAGGCAGAGAGAGAGGAGGAAGCAGGCTCCCCGCTGAGCAGAGAGCCCGATGCGGGACTCGATCCCAGGACCCTGAGATCATGACCTGAGCCGAAGGCAGAGGCTTAACCCACCGAGCCACCCAGGTGCCCCTCCTAATTGAACTTTTAATAAGCACTCAAGGTGCTTTTCATGTATTATTTACTCAGTTAATCCTGAATGATTACAGAACTAGCTAGTCCTTAGTGAGAGCTTCTCTGCACCATGTACTTTTTCGATGCTTAATGTGAACTAACTCGACTATTACAGTGTTTTTTTTTTTAAATTACCCCTAATTGCAACAGAAAACCAAGGCAAAAGATGTTAAGGAACTTTCCCAAGGACACAGGGGCCCAGAGGCAGAGAAGCTGGGACTCCAGGAAGTCGGGTCCCCAAGGCCGAGCCCTCCACCCCCCACCCCGTCCTTGAGACCCAGGTTAGGATCACCTTGTGGCTGTGTGAAACCCAGATTGCAGGTCTTTCTCGGGCGGGGCCGGACAGTCCTGACAGATGCTCACTCGCTCTGGGGGGTTCTGATTCCACTCTGTCCAGCAGAAGTGAGCAGTGGGAAGCAGTCACCCGACAGCGAAAAATGAGATGTCGTATTATTAACAGAAACAGACTGCTAGGAGAATACCAGTGGCCGTAGTAGTCATTATTTTATTATTGTCGTTATAGCAGACATTTATGAAGTGCTTACTCTGTTTTATAACCAGGGAACCGTCGTAACTGAACCATGGGTTATCCCATTTCATCTTTACAACAGCCCTGTGAGGTAGACACTACTGTTCACCCCATTTTAAGGCTGAGGAAACGGAGGCACAGTTCGCGAACTGGCCAGAATGAGGATTCGGTCTACCCCAGCGTCATTCCGGAGCCCACGCTCTCAACCGCAAGGAGAGCGGCAGACCGCTCGGGGGCTTCGGAGCCATATCCACAGAGCTGGGAGTGGAGGGAAAGCTCCCGAAGGGAAGGGAAACATTCGAGGGCCGGGGGCATGAAAGGGGAAGGGTGACTGGGTGAAGAGCATGGAGACTTCCAGGTAAGCTGCGTGGGGAGAAATGAGGGGTGGCGCAGCCCGAAAAGTAGGCCGAAGGCCTTGGGAATGAGGACTCCATGGTGCTCAAGCGTGGGCTTTGTGCCTCTGAGCACCTGTCGGGAGCATCCTCTTGCCCAGAACTCACCGTGAGACTTCCAGACGGAAAGATGGCGTCGTTCTTCGTTAAAGGCGCTACCGGGCCTTCTCGTCTCTCATTTCCTAGTTTGAGAGTCTCAGAGTCCGTTCAGAGGAGAGTTTGATTTCTGAGGCTAGCGACCCTGTGACAGTGACTCATGCCCTGCCAAGGGACAAGTGAGTTGTGTCCACAGGCCACGTCAGAAACAAATGAGGGACGTGCGTGCTCGTGGGTGAGCGTGTCCGTGTGTAAATCCACATACCACCCTCAGAAAATGCCTTCCGTGGCACCGGTGCGATGGTATCGTCAGAGCTGCCAACTTGTTTTATTCCTGATATTGCCTGGCAGCCCCCGGAGGAGGGAGAGTATGAATTTTTATCTCCCATTTACCAGACTTTCATTATATTGTGCTTACAGACACAGTGTCAGCACATAAAATGTTAAACATCACTGGTCTGAAAGAGCCTCCCATTGTCTTACCTCTGGTGCTGGGGGAGTCTTGCTAGCCTTGCTGTAGTGGTTCTGTCAGTGTAATATGACATGAAGCATTTCTGGGTAATGACAGACATTGAATATGAGTGACAGGAACTCTGACCGCGAGGAATGGGTTCAATTACCAGAGACGGGGGGTTACCTGAGATAAAACCAAAGGGCCCAATTGTGCTTGCTTTCGACCCTTTGACTCCCAGATACAGAACAGCGAAGACAAATGGCTGATTAACCAGCCCCTAACCCTCCTTCTGCAGTGATAAACGTGTTTGGATTTCCCTGTCCGGGGGCGGGGGTTGGGGGGCGGTTGTGTGGAATCTATGGGTGGCAGGTTTCTAAAGGAAATGTGATCAGAAACCAGTCAGGCTGGTGCTAGTCATTTTTGTCTCTTGCAAGCACAAAACCAAAACCTGTCATTCTACCTTAGAGTGGATCTAGGACACAGTGTCCAGAAATCAATACAAGATCATTGATTGCTCTCTTCCCCCGACCCCCGTCCCCGCCCCTGCCTTTCTTTTGCAAGCCGGAGCCACAAGGCTCCCGGTTCACCTGTAGTCAGCCTGACGCCAGTGTCAGGGAGAGATCCTGCCATCCAAAGCTCTCCTTTTTTTCTTTCCTCCTGCAGGCTGCTCTGCTCAGTGCAGCTCTCTGCTTGTTTATAGTCCACTGCTTATAGCCCCCAGATAGAGTTCTAGCAAGCAGCCCAATTAAACTGTCGCGGGCCGCCCTCACTTGACTAGCTCTGCAGAGTCATTTAGCCAACAGACATTCCTGACTATTAAAAGCTAGTAGCAGCATGTCTCCAGAGCTGGAGATAAAATGAATGAAATTTGTTATTCTGGGCTGACACTTGATCCCAGCTGTTGAACTAAGGCTGTTGCACCTGAAAGTTTTTCTTTATGGTAATTGCTGTCTGTGTTATTATTTCATAGACTAAATTGGAGAAAATTGCAACAGGTATTAAATTCTTGGAGCTAATTCGCGGGGGTTCTATTGTGCCTTCTTCCAAGGAAGATTCCGACTTCTGTTCGAGGCCGGGAAGACGGATTTTGCTAGCCAGATGCACAGGCTTGTGTTGCATTATTATCAGAGACATTCCAGTTTTAGGTCTGGTCAGGCATTTATCAGCTTTACCTGAAATCTGCTTTGAAATCTACTTTTGGTGCTAATTCAGGCAGCATATGTTGGGACTGGCCCTGGGGAATTCCATGACGATGACCAACACTGACAGTGATCAGTCTGGTTGATCCGTGACACATCCTTGGTAGAATCATTGAGTCTCTTACATTGTATAGGCTTAGGGAAACGGGCCGTGTGAAAGAGGACTTTGCACAGAGCCTCTCTGGAACCCACTGCTCGATGTGATAGTTCTTGAACACCTCAAGTTGTCCCGTTTCCGTGAGAGTCCATTGAAGAAGGGAGTCACAGGTGTGGAGCCTCTTGGCCCTATTACTGGTTCTTGCTGCCTGTTGTTACCGTTCACTGTCTCCGCATTTCCGTTAACTTTGACCTGGTCTCTTCCCAGAGTTTAGAGAAATCACCTGTAGACTTTCCATAATAGCACATGAACCATATTCAGAGTCGAGTGCGTTCTTAGGGACTTCTTTCTTGCAGGAGATAGAGCACAGGAAACCGTGTCATTTATGGCATTCACTTGTTTACTTAGCTCATGGTCAGCGCTGATGGCAAGGACTCTCGGCGAGATCCAGAATGAAAAGTCAGATCTCACTAGTGGTGGAAGCACTATGCTTGACTTATAAGTTCATGCTCTGGGGGGAAGTTGCCCCATGATCTTGTCACTTTCACTTCTGTCTGAAGACCACAGCTGGCAGACATAGCAGAGCTCTTTCAGTTTCAGGGGCATACTCACATCTTTAGAATCCAGAGGCTTCATCCCTGTCCCTATTAGGAAGCAGTAGACAGGCGCTACTCCTTGTTTTGATTAGAGGCAAAGGTGAGAAGCTTGATTCTCCAAGTAAAGGAAGATGGATGTAGGGCTGTGTGCTATGCTTGCTTCATCATTCGACTGACGCCCATACCTAGAGAGTCTACAGACCGGTTCACGGTCCCCTGATATGAGGATACCTGGAAGCCTATAAAGACTCATCTGAAAGTCCTACTCAGGTATTTTCTTTGCCAACGTGGACATCTGTCCTTTGAATGCCAAGAGCTAGTATCAGACTATGGTGGACGACTTCCATTGCAAGTTGAAGCCTGTAGAGTTTGTGAGATCTCAAACATACTGCACGTATGGTGGTCCACATTATTTTCAATATTCATAAGCTTTGTTTAAGCTACTTTGAAAATTGAATTTGAAAACTGAAATTGAATTACTTTAATTTATGGCAAAGTTCAAAATGAGAAGTATGTGTTTTCTCTAGTATTAGTCTTTAATTTATATATGAAATGCACAGAATATGTATAGAGTATCAAGTATAGAATATGTTTTAAGTCTTGGGAGATTTATTTTCATACACTCAAATCCAGTAGAAAAAACTGGCCTTTCCTTCAGAACTAAACCAAGACTAATCTGTGTTGCATTTTTTTAAAAAAGATTTTATTTATTTATTGGAGCAAGAGAGGGAGAGAGAGCATGACCCAGGAGAAGGGTCAGAAGGAAAGGGACAAGCAGGCTCTCCATTGAGCAGGGAGCCCTACTTGGATCTCAGTCCCAGGACCCTGAGGTCATGACCTGAACTGAAGGCAGATGCTTAAACAACTGAGCCACCCAGGCGCCCCTGTGTTGCATTTTTTAAAATAACGCAATGCGTGACAGTTTTAGGTATTTTTAAGCAGTATATTCACAGGCCTATACTGACTTGCTCCCGGAGGCCCTTCAAATGCACATTCATTCTTGTCGTGGGTATTTGAAGATCCTAATGATACCACAGGGACACAGGTAAAACTTGTTACATAATCACTGCACGTGTGCATTTCAGATCCAGAACTCATTCTCCATGTTTCTGCCTCTGTATCTCTCCAGCATGGGCAGTAAGCACTTCTCTCTAAACCGTGCCTGGACTTAATGTTGTATATAGTTTGAGTTGCTGTTGGGTCTTAGATAGGTTGCCTCGTTCTCTGTGAATTTCCTGGCCAATATGGTGGTGACCTCAGCAAGTGAGCCTGTGTGATCGCTCGTTTGGCAGCCGGTTATGACAAGAGGAGGTAAAAAAGAAGAGTCCAAATTTGGAAGATCCCTGGGATGGGGGCAGCAGAGAGGATGACTGAGATTTGGGTTCTCAAAAGGCAAAATCAGAGGAAAACAAAGACCCTTCTCGGTGGCACTCGGAATTCATACACCGAGAGCCAGGTCAGTATAGTAAAAAGTTTCTTAAGATGACAGATATTTGGACGAGGTGAAGGTAATGCGTAAAATGGAAGAACTCTTAAAAGTTTAGCCTGCAAATCCAGAAATAATGCCTTTCATATGCTCCTGTTTGGAGACTCAGACCTCGTATTATGTGCCTCGTGTCCACTGTAACCTTCCATCTCCTTCTCCGTAATTCACGGAGGTGGGGTATATCCTCCCCTTCCCAGGGAAGAGACTGGGCCTCCCGAAGTTAAAGTCATGGCTGCCACTGACTATTTTGTGAAGTCATTTTAGAGGTGGGACTTGAACCTGGGACTGTTGCTTCTAAAGCCACGCTACCCATTTTGGATTTGTGTCTCTGTGAGATCGGTGGCTCTTAACTTGGAGGTTGAACTTTCAGCAAGGAACTTCAAGCAGGTTGCTAAAATTCCTTAGTTGTTCCTGATAATCCTGCCAACTCATTGCTAGGCTTTTGATCACCACTGTTGAAACTAAACCCTGCCAGGATATAAAACAAAGTATATTTATTAACAATTTAAACTTTAAACCAGTTTTCATAAGGGTGAGTTACTTGGAATTGGTTGAGTTCCATGGTACATGGGTCATTGTATGTCTTTGTCAAGACCAGGGGCTGGCAAGCTCTTTCTGGAAAGGGCCAGACAGTCAATATTTTAGGCCCTGTGAGCCACACAGTCTCTGTCACAACTGCTCTGCTCTTACAGCGAGAAAGCCAACGTAGATGATATGTAAATGAGTAAGTGTGGCCGTGTTCCAATAAAACTTTATTTACTAAAGCAGGTGGCAGGATTTGGCTCCTGCGACTAAGTTCGGCAACCCCCAGTCCACACCTTGAGGAAGAATTATGTTGAAGGGGACCAGAACATAACAAATGTTTTCTTTTTATTTATTAGTTGTTTATGCAGATTGCTGGTAAGAAAGATGTCTTCTCAGCATAATTTGAAACCCTTTTCATTGGCTTAGATTTTAAAGTTGGGTTTTTGTTTTTTTTTTAATCTCTTCTTTAAGCACATGTTAAATGTATCCATGTTCTTTCCATTATATGTCTTGGTTGCCTTCCCAGACTTCAAATTGCAGCGAATTTATCCCCAAAGGATGTTTGGTATCAATTCTCATGGTGCAATTTGAATGTAGTCTGTTTCTATAATGGAAAAAGGATTCCAAATCTTCATTATTTAAGTTGCACAGAAAATAATGAATCATTGAAACAGCTACTACTCAGCACTGCTCAGGTATCCTGCATCCTTTGTTATCTTGTCTTACAGCTTCATATCAGTTCAGAGAATAAAGAAGTATAAAGATTTAATTTTAGGGCTGCATATGAGGCATTAGGTTATGATTTCTAGCTAAGTCATGCTGAACTCAGATTATATGATAATGAAACTTCTTTTTTTTTCCACTAAGGATTTCCTAACAGGTTAAAATTACCAGCCAACAAACAAAAAACCAAAGAGCAGTGTGAGTCTCAGAATTATCGATTGCGGCAACTATTGTAGCTGCCTTGTTGTTACACTTCTGCGTAATGACCCCCTTTGATCAGTCATCCCATCCTGTGCCACGGTGTCCTAGGGATTAGGGCCTCAGCTTCTCTTAAAGAGAAGGAATGGTACTAGTGATAACAGTTGTAGTATTTAACGGTGCCCTACTTTGTCTCCTTAAAACTCACCGTCCTAACCCGCAGGCAGCCATGTTGGAGAGGAGGAGTGGTGCCATCAGAATGGCACCCGTAACACGTCAGCTTTGTTTGCCATGTGCTCAGAGGTGCGCCGGCTGACCCCTTGTTTTACTGTAAAGTAAGGTATACTTGTGTTCTCCAATCCAGCACTCTCCATGTGAAATCTCAAGCTACCTTCATTATGTCTCACCTCTGTGTTTTCTAGAGCAACGGCAAGGGCCGTGGGAAAAGTTGGACTCCTATGGTCCAAAGCCCTGCTCTCTTCAGTGAGCCACCAAGCTTCTCTGACCTTTCGGTTTCAACTTGTGTAAAATCAGAATGATACCAACCTTACATTAGAGAGTAATTGTAAAACTTAATGGCGATATATGTGTAAGTCCTTTGTAAATTATGCTCATTGCGTCTGAGTTATTTTTACTGTTTAGCTATCTGGCCCTGGCCCGGCCTTGTTCAGGATGCTCTACTGCTGTCATTAAAATCACCAAATCCATAGCCCTATTCATTTCGGAACATAACACGTGGAGTTGCCCATGTGAGCAGCAGCTTAATTGCAAATCAGCTGGGGTTGCTAGATGACAGAATGCCAGTGGGCACCATTCCCATTGTGGTGAATAAATGTTACCCCTAGAAACACAATGTCAGTACTGAAATCAACGCGTTAGATTCCCAGCCCCGGCCTTTGCAACTTTTGATATGGGGCTCATATTTGAAGCTACTGTTTGTTTTCCCAGTGTACATTTCCATACGTAGGGCGGATCTTTCCCTGGTAGCACTCTTTCAAGATCTTTTGTTGATCTTGGTTTCTGTTGCTCTGGAGAACAGTTGCCTTCCAGAAGCTCCCTAAAGTAAATGTCAATATGCCATGAGCCTGTATTTAGAAGGGGTGCAACCCGAGAGTAGCCTCTAAGGTTGGTGACTGTCTTTGCTTGCTGATGTTTATGTGTGATGTGGTCACGAACAGAAAGAAGCTTAATTTTACGGATGCAGATATGAGGGCCAGGTGGGTATGGACGTAAGGCTCTGATACCTTCTGCCCATGTCAAATGAGTGAAATCTTTCCCAAAAAGCCAGCCAGGAAAACATATGATACCATTTGCAATGGTAGAATGTTGCACGCTGTTCTTCTGTAATTATAATGGCCTGATCCGTGTGGGGTGGGTGAGTCTGGCTTAGTAGTCATTAATCTACTGAATCTTAGTATCAGCAGTCCATCTTGAGCAGCAGTACTCGGCTGGATGAGTGGGGCTTTGATTTCATTGTAATAAGGAGAGCTTTGTTAAGATTCTGCTGCTCAGTGGTGCCTGAGGATTCTGGGAAGAGAAGGTTTTTCTCCCCCCCCACACCCCCCTCCTTTATTTTTCTTTTTTTGCGTGGTGGGGATGAATTGTTTCTCTCTCTTCCATTCCCTAGGTTACTGTTTATGCTCTCCCTTGATCTCCTGCTTGTCCCTTTATTTCTCCACGTTGTGAAAGTTTCTTTCTGTGTGACCAGGAGTCTGTTTAGCAGACCATATTGTGAGTGAAGGGCCAGCGTTTGTTGCCTGATTTTGGCAATGCTGGGCAGTCAGCTGGGATGTAATTAAGACTCTGAGAACAGGCTGTCTTCTCCACGGGAAGGGCATGTTAGATGGTGCTGGGGTTTGGGGCTGTCAGTTTGGCCAAGGCTGGAGACAGAGAGCTAGGGACAGAGATATTTCCTTTCATTTATAATCCCTTTATGTACAGTGTATGCACTTGGCGAAGTTTACATATAACCTAGTGGCTAGAGCTTACAAGCCAACGCAGTGAAATTAGCATATGTTACATGTATATTTTAGTGATATTTTAAAGCAAGTGCATATTTCCAAAGTGAATTATGCATGGACGACAGCAATAGGGTTGTGTTGCGCTGGGTGTCAAATCCCACAACTTTTTGTCGAGACTGTGGATTTTACACTAAAAAGGCAGAAAGACTAAACGAAGTAAAACAGTTTTAATTTTTAACAGTTTGGTTCGGCCCAAGGAGCCAGGCTGTGACAGATATAACTGACATTTGAATAATTGGATTAATTTAGAGAAGGGCAAATCCAGTTTTGACGGTTGTGCTTGTGTGTGTACGACTTCTGTTTCTTCTTCGTCGTCTTCTTTTTTTTTTTTTTTTCATTTGCAGGGATGGAGTTGTGTGGCTTAGATACACACTCTCCGTGATGCCTAGCAAAGCTGGAGGGAATGCCACAAAATGTATAAAATTGTCCTCTGGTTGTTTTACGATGTATGCTTGTGTATGTGTGTCCATTCACATGGTAGTAAGCATTCTTCCTGTTTTGTGTAAAAGAAACCCACAGCATGTACTTTATTAGGTTGTGTTAGTGACCCGTATATCGCTTACCCTGGCACATTATATGTGCTCTTGGTGACTTAATACCTACAGTTGCAGGAAATTGTTCCCCACTTCATAGGCCATCTAGAAAATGCGCAGACAAGCAAACTCACTATGACGCTGGCGAGCCCTTTCCGTCCCCCTATCACTGTGTTATAAAATCTCACAGTGCAGCAGGGGAACTGCCTAATTTGGTATCTGGGGTATCAGTAGCCAAATTCCACATGGCTGAGTCCTCAGCCCTAAATTCCTCCAGGTTTATGTGGCTGTTTGAGCTTCTTGTGTGAAGATCATCTCCGCAATTTGAGATCAAGAAACCAAGTATGACACTGCGATACCCTCCCACCCACCCCACCCACCCCCCCACTTAGAAATTCTCTTAATTAAATAGGCTACTTAGAATCAGCACACCGAGACTAGAACTTGTGGCAGGCAGTCTTGATTGTGGCTCTGCGTTGGCTCTATGAGCCTTTTCCCCCAGCAGGACATTAATAGACATTAACACTCGGGCAAGAAGTGTTGATGTGTGGTTCATAATGTTAGCACCCAGTTAGGCTGGTATAACACATATGCCGTAGGAATCTTGTACCAACACACGCGTGTGTTGAGTCAGATTAACGAGAACCATAAAAGGAGAGACATTCCACTCAAGCTGGGGCCTTCGTCCTCCCCTCACCAAGCAAACCTGGTGCCCAGCTGGGTGGAAATATCCTGGTTGGACATTTTTTTCCGATATTAGCATAAAGAGGATATTTGAGAGTTTTGTTTTGCCCTGTTGTTATGTGATCGAGGAGCCCCATGTGTTAGTCAAGACTTCACATTAAAACTCCTTTTCATCCAGTGCCATTCAGGCTGCGGGGAAAGGAAACTTCTGCGACACAACTTGACTGCCAGGCACGCACTATGACTTCCTCCCTCGGCTTCCCCCGGCTCTTCTTCAAGTGTTCCTCAATGGTTCGGAGACACTTTCTGGTTTACTTTGTAAACGGGGCAGCGAAGCATTCTTGTCTCTTGACGGGCTCTCCTTAGAGGATTCTCAAAGCCTTTTAAAATTGTGTGTTTTTCTGGGGCAGCCTTGAGAGTCCCAGGAGTGGAGTTGCCATCTGTCCTTTATATTAAAAGAATCTTGTGTATTGTATACCTGATGTGCTTGTCCCAGAGATAGATGTTGTTAATTAAAGGACAGCATTTGTCCTTTATGTGAAATAAATCTTCTCTCTTGCCTGAAGAACAGTTTTGCTGGCTTTAGGAAACAGTTAAGGACACTCTGCCTGGAGTTCTGGTGTTCGCTGAGGGTCCGCGGCCCCGTGTCATTCATTCAGCCTTCACTAGAGATCAGACGCGTGGAATAGGAAAGTGCTTCCGTGTTTTGCTGGCTTTCTAGTTCATCCATCTCCCGAGATGGTCGCCTTTTAGAGGTGTATGGGAGTAAATGGAACGTGCGGTGTTGACAGTAACTTGTGACTTTTTGGTGGAGATTTACAGATAGCAAGTTTCCAGTCTCATCCACTGGGTCTTTCTGGGGCAGACACGATGGCCCTCCCGTCCCCCAGTGCCACCTCTCCACTTCGCGACTACAGAGTCTTTCTTCCTGTGCCCTCGGCCCCAGGGAAAATAATAACGCAAACATCTGCCCACTGCAAACCGAGCCAGAGTTCTGTCAGATCAGAGAAGACGTACAGGGGAGAGAAACCACCACCCTTAACCTCCTGGATCTCTGTCTCAAGAAGCCCAGAAGATGGCTTAGATCTGTGATATGGCAAAGTGGCAAGGGTAATGTGGCTCTGAATTAGGAGGGCGGCCAGGGCCTTGTCAGAGCCTTGCTTCGAGGAAAGATCGCACCGGCAGAGACTGTTGACGGAGGGCCGCTTCCCGGGCAGAGGAGGCGAGGGGGACAGAACTGTCCTTTTGTTGGGGGGAAAGGCCTGGAACCAGCTGTGCCAGAGTGAGGAGAGTAGTGGATTGGCCCGTGATATGCTGATGATGGAAGAGTCCAGACCGAAGGTCAAGTTTAATACGCAGTGATTCACCTTTCAAAGAGGAATCACATTAGGTATAACTCTCCATCATCCATCCCCCCCCCAACCCCTCGTATCCATCCAGACGAGGCCCCGGGCAGGCGGCAGGAGAAAGCAGAGCGGGCTCGGGTGGAAAGCCTGTAGCCGTGGCGGCGGCCGCAAGGCCCAGGCCAGCACTTCCACTGTCTGCAAGGGCCGTCGCTTTTCACCTGCAGCCAGTCGCTGCTTTGCAGGGCTGGGAGAGGTCCTGGGATTCTCCGGTAGAAGCTGAGGATGTGAAACTTCTGGCATTTTCCATGCTGGCAGGTACTTTGGTGTTTTCAAGCAGCACAGGCCAGGGAAAGCTCATCGGTAGTAAAGATGTGCTTTGTGGGCTGCTCGTTGGCGCACATGGACACACACAGTACAGGGATGGTTTCAAAGCGGGGGATATCCTGAATAACGAGCTGCCGATATGGAGACCTTTGTGAAAAAAAAATAGAAGGAGACAGCCTCAAACAGTGGTTAATATTTGGGGTACTTGCCTTTTGAGTCTTTGTCTACTGCATTTTATATGCATGCTTTAAAAACAGTTGTAACCCTAGGAGCCTGCGTTTTTTACCTCCCATTATAGGCAGTTTCCTTATAGAATTTATAATGGCCCCAGCATAGTCCATCAAGGAAATATATCACAATTATGCAGAATCATTCCCCTAATTGTTGGACATTTAAGTGGCTTTTGACTTGACAACATGGTAAGTAATTTGCTCCTGCTACTTTTTCCTTATTTTGGATTATTTCCCTGGAATCTGAAGGATGGCTAAGTCAAAAGATAAGTGTGTTTTTATGGCTTTCGGTATATAATGCCAGATAGCTTTCCAAGAGTGTTGTACCAGTTTACGCTAGAATCAGCAAACTATGAGTATACAAGCTTTCAGCATAACCTTGCGAGCATTATTGTCTTATACAGAACCCCCTTCCCCCCCGCCACCAAATGGTGGGTGAAAATGGGACTTCAGTCACTTTTTTTGAATTCACATATATTTGAGATTTTCCCATAAATCTGTTGACTAATTGTATATATTCATAGAACATCTGTATTCACTGAGGCCAAATTTTGTTAAGGTTTTGTTTGCTTTTTAATGTGTCTAATTTTTTTTTTTTTCAAGTTCCCTCTGCTAACAATTGATAAGTAATTCGGGAAGAGCCTCCTTGGCAAGGCCCTCCTCCAGGGGACCCCCTGTCTCAGCATTGCTGCAGCTGCTACTTTTAACTGTGCATTAACTTGGAGCCAGGCCAGGGCCCAAGCAGGATCCCCTTCCTGAAGAAGGGCTCTTGTGTGTCTGGTGAACCACAAGCTCAGGGCTGTATCTGCCAATATGTTTTTGGCAGAGCCAGCTAATAAAATCCCATCCGCACTGTTCTGTGAAATGCAGTCACCAATTTGGGTGATGATTACCTGATGCCATTTCTTTATAACAGCTAATCTCCATGTCTTAGGTGGTTTTTGTCTGCTGCCTCCAGCCCCCCTCCCCTGCCCGGTGTCTCCTTCCCCACTCTGCCTGGTGCATGTCCTCACTGCAGTGCAGATGATCTGTAATCGGCGTTCCTTATAGCATGGTCTAACGGAAAGGGCATGAGCCACTAATACAGACACAGGGGTTCTCTTACTGGCTCTGCCCTTTGTTTAACGATAATGCAACAACAAGAACTTAATGAGGGCTGGAACACTTCTTAGTGTTCTTGATACATTATTGAATCTTCCGAACGCTCCTCTTAGGCAGTGAACCCCAGAGTGGGGAGGAAGCCGCAACTCAAGTAAGATGCAGAATACTTCAGTCTTCTGAATTAAAGCGAGTTTTTCGTTGCTCAACCTCTCCGCCTCCGCAGCGGCAAAACAGAGCCGCTTCGCTTTACCTCTGAGGGCTGGCATGGAACTAAAAATGGTGTCATAGGCACCTTGAGTTGCACTGAGTATCAGAATCCAGGACATGTCATAAATTGTAGTTATTAACGAGCGCTGGCCTCTCTGGCCCTCTGCTTCTCTGCTCATAAAAATGTAGGTGCTGTACTAGATTATTTTCATTGGTTACTTCCAGCTCTCACATTTCCTCATGGGCCACAGACTCCGATCGTGGTGGGGAAAAAAAGCCCATGGTCCCTGGGCTGGGGTGGGGGGGCGGGGTGGTGGTTAGAGTGTGCCTCCTGCTTGGGAAATCAGCTCTGCCTTCCGGGTGCCTCTGACCCTCTGAGCCGTTTTGGTTTTTTGTTTTGGGGTTTTTTGTTTTGTTTTGTTTTTTTATGGTGTTTTGTTTTGGTTTTGTTTCTGTTTTTCCCCTGGGAAGGAGGTGCAAACTCTCAGAAAGTAGGAGTTTTACTCCTTGGTGTGCACAGAATGTGCAGGGCGATTCCCGTCGTAGGGTAGCTGAGATACCAGTGTGCACCAGCCACTTTAAGGCCATAGGGACCTGCTTGCTTTGGCTCCGAGGATCTTGTGATCTCATAAATATAAATGCGGGAGTAGACCTTATTTCGCTTTCTTCTCATACCTTACTGTTGGGTGGGAACTTAATTAACCAAGGTGGTTAATAGAAAAAGTAAGGCATGGAGGCAGTTCCGCACAGAAATGCATTCAGGCTTAATTTCATACATATCTTTTTTTTTTTTTTTTTTTTCAAATAAGGATCCAGGATCCCATATGGCACTTAGCCTCCTAAACAAAGATCATCAGCCCTAGACGAGAAGCAGGTGGCCTGGCACAGAGAGCAGAGGTTATTTTTTGCCGCTGGGCTCCTGCCATTTCGGAGTTTAATAGTGGCAAGGCGGCGCAGCAGGAGGCTGACCCCAGATGCTCTCCCTCTGGTGAGGATGGAGCCGTCCCACCTCCGCTGCGGGGAGTAAATTTGATCAAATCTAGGTCACAGTCACACTCCCAGCAAAGTCTCTGTCTAAACTTCTTCCCGTTTGCTACTCCGTTGCTACTTCCAGATCTGATTCCCTTAAACTGAAGGAACAGCCTTAACTGTTCACCCCTCCTGGTGTCTCTCTAACGCCCATGATGATGAGGATGATGCTGTTCTGGCATCTTCTTTCAGGTTAGCCCTTGGGCAACAGGTCTGCGGAGACTCAGTTTTAAGGCTGGTCTTAGAGACCAGAAGTTTGGAGCCCTTGCTTTATACTTCTGGCTCTGCCTCTCCCTACGCTTCAGCTTCCCTGTCTATAACCTGAAGAGGAATTTCAAATTCAAATGCAGGCCTCAAAGATGAGTAAGAAGGAAAGAGAAGGGAAGAGGGGTAGGAATTGGAAAGGAGCATGAGAGAACTTTGAGGACGGCGGTGGGGATGTGTCTCTAGATTGGGTGATGCTTACATGTAGGCATATATACGTTTTTCAGAATTCATTGAACTTACACTGAAACTCTGTTTTACCGTATGCAAAACATGTGTATAAGGAGCAAATGCCCTGGGTAGTGAATGGGGGAGCACATACTTTATTTAATTGATGAGTCTAGACAATTCTCTGCAGGATGTGGGCCCAGTGTGGTTACAGTTTCGAGAAAAGCCAAAAATTCGGAATTTTTTTTTTTTTAATAAAATTTCAAGATATGTAAATTTGTGGGCCCTCTTTGGTCCAACAGAACACCAGATTGTGATCTCCCTACTGGGGGCTTCTCAGTTCTCCCCGGAGGATCATTTCAGCGCCAGCATGAAATGATTCCAGCTTGTGATGAGGCCTTGAATGACAACAACAGGCTTTAACCTCTCCCTTTTCTTCACCTATAAAAAGTTGATCGTTCATGACTAACCTTACAGGGATCTGGTGAAGAGCATGACGTACCGTGTACAAAACCACTCTGAAATATAAAATATAAATAAATGGCATATAAACACACGTCCCTGTTACCTTCATTATTATTATTTTAAAGAACTATTTACATTTTTAGAATTCCTGAGCTTCTCAAGGATGGCTGATAAAAACATCAACAATTCACCGGGAGTAAACCGCAGGCCCAGAAACGAACCTGCAGACTTGTCGTTATCCTTGGAGGGGGATGTCTCTCTGTGGCGTGTGACTAAAAGAGAAGGCGGTTCATTTTTACAGCCGCTCATATAAATTGCAAAAAACTCCGGGAGCCAAAGTCCAAGGTGTGGCAGTAGCATATAAGGAAATGAAGCTGATGCTATATTAAAGATTCCTTGTCACACGCACTCACTGCCTGGGGATGGAATGCTCCAGCCTTGTCACTGACATTTTGTGAACAAGCAGCCTGTATTGGGTGGTGATAAATGGATTATCTTAAATGTCATTCTGCACTGTTTTAGAGTTGCAAAGGAGAGTTTTGATATTGAGTTGTTGGTTAGTATATTCTGTACCAATCCTTTATGATGAAATAATCTCCTCGTGTTACATCCAGAAATGTCAGAGTCGTTTATTTTCTTCAATCACCGGTATAGCTGTCTCTATTACGAGATATGCAGAGAAGATGGTGTAATAATGTCAGACTATTTATAGCTCCGTTGCCTAGGAATCCCAACGCTCCTGGAGTTGTTTGTGTCTTTAATACTAGAGGTTTGTTTTTCTATTTATACAAATTTGTCTGTTTCTAAATCGACTTCAGCTGAAGATGTTTCCCTACTTTTTTTTTTTAATAGAAAGGAATTTTAAAGATGGATATTAGCATTCAAAAACTAAAATTAAGGCCAGTCTAACCCTTTTTAAATACAGCGATGTGCTTCATTTGGTTTTAAATATTGTAACTGCGTGTGTGGGGGGGTGGGGGTGTGTGTTACACCTGTGCCCTAAACATAATTGGGTGTTAGTAATTGTAACACATTTAAAACATGCTGTTGATTTAGGGTAAAGCAGTAGGTAATACTTTGGCAAAAGAAGTTTTATTGATTATTTCATGCTAAGGTGTATGTTACTGCATGTTTAGTATTTCTTGGAAATTCCAGGTTTAATAACATTATTACTGTTACACAGAATATAGTCATTTGTATAAAGCTTTGGTCCAGTGGGTTCATATGGAAATATGCACAAAATAGATATTGAAAGCATGTCTCAAGTTTTACTTGGCAACGTTATTCTAAATACTGGCTTTCCTTGCGAAAGAAAAGCTCTTTCTGGACGCAGATACTGAGATTATTTAATATCTCTGTACATAGTGACTACTTTCAGCCCCTCTCTACTAATCTTATCCCTATCGTTTCTTCCCCACAGTCCTCAAAAAAAAAAAAAAAGGCATGTAATGTGTATTTTAAAAATCGAACCAGTATATATAACATTAAGTTAAGCCATATGAAATTACTATTTTTAGAGATCAGAACAGTCACATATCAGCAAGTCTGTACGGCTCTTCCTAACAGCAAATGCTTCTGTCGTGCTGGTAGTTTACTGTAAGCCAGACATGGGCTCGATGGATATTAATTTATTCATGGATAATAGTAATCCTATGAATAGGCACTATTATTACCCCACCTTACAGATGAAAAAGCTGAGGCGCAGATTGATTTAAATAACAGTTAGAACCAGCAGCCTATGTCCAGCGTCTGCACGTAACCGTTACTGCATATTGCCTTTCCAGAAAAGCAGACCTCCTTCGAGTGCCCCAGCAAATGCGTGGCTCTGCTTGTGAAAAAGTAACGTCAGCAGCTTGGCGTGTATCCTGTTAGATCTGCCTCTTATGTATTTCCACACATTTATCTATTACCCATAAAAATATATGGTATTATTTTGCTCTTTTCTTTCTCTTTTTCTTTCTTATGCAGTGTCTTATCCTCCTTTCCTCCCTTTCTCATCCATTACTTCTTTCCCTCTTTCTTTTTGTTTTTTATAAAATGGTCTGATCCCTACAGTTCAACTTATATTTATTTACCATAAACTGACGTAGAAAGCTACTCATGTTTGTACGTAGGAATCTGATTAATTCCTTCTGACTGTCCTACAATGTTTCATAATGCAAATGGCGTATCATCCCACTTTATTTAAGTACCTACCTCTTGATGGGTTTGGTTTTTTTTTTTGGCTATCACAAACCGTACTGTAGTGAATGTACTTTTTCATGCTTCTTGGTGTAGGTACAGACTATTTCCTTAGCCTAGATCCCAAGAAATGTATGAATAGGTTAAATGTGGCACATTTAGGATTTTAGTAACTGTAAGTAGCTCTCCAGAAGATCTACGGCAATTTACAGTCGCATCAACTATGTATGAAAAATTGGTATCAATTTATCACTCTTGATTATTTTATTTTATTTTTGCCACTATGATAGAAAAAAATTCGTCTCATGGTTCTAATTTGCATTGTCCTGATTACTGGTGAGCATCTTTTCACATTATTATTGAACATTTTACTTTTTCTTCTCGTATTATCTCTTCACAGCCTTTGTATGTTTTTCTGTTATCTTTCTCTTTTTTGATTTGCAGTTCTTTATATGTTCTGTATACTAATTCTGCTCTTTGATTTATGTTTTCACCTAATTAGCAAAATTTTATGTTTTGAAATATAGGGCTTGCTCTTCTCCTGTTCTTTTTCTATAATTTTGTTGCTGTTCTCATGCCTTTTTCTTCCAAATGAATTTTAGAATCAGGTGGTCAGATTCCATTTAAGAAATCCTGTTGGCATGTTTATTATAAGTGCATTGCATTTATAGATTTTTATGTTAGAGAACTTTAAGAAACCAGTTTTCTCATCTACTGAAGTGATGTATTTCTTTATTTGCTTATGTCATCTTTTGTGTCTTTAGGCAGAGTTTTAAAAATCTTCTTCACATCCTTTTACATTTATTTCTCAGGATTTTAGAGGGTTTGTTGCTATTGTAATGGAATTACATATATGTAGGAAAGCTGCTGAGGTTTGTTTTTGTTTTTGTTTTTGTTTTTGTTTAAGATTAGAGAGGGAACACAAGAAGCAGGAGGAGTGTGAGAGGGAGAAGCAGGCTTCCCGCTGAGCAGGGAGCTGGATGTGGGACTTGATCCCAGGACCCTGGGATCATGACCTGAGCCGAAGGCAGGAGCTTAACGACTGAGCCACCCAGGCACCCCAAGCTGCTGAGTTTTTATATTTATTTCACTACCTTATTAAACTCTTTTCATAGTTCTAGTAGTGTTTCAGTTGATTTCCTTGGAATTTCTAGGGAAGGAATGATAGAACATAAAACAACGACGATGTTGCCCTTTTCATTCCAACACAGATAGTTTTGTATTTATCTTCCTTTCCTTTATCTTCCTTCTGGTCTTAGCTGAGATTTTCAACACAGTGTTGAATAGTAGTAGGGTTAGTAGGCATCTTTACATTTTTTCAGTTGTTACTGAAGACAGTTCTGATATTTCGCAAGTCAGTTTGAGATTTGCTGAGATTTTGGTAAATACTTTTAATCAAGGGAAGAAATTTTTATTCTCATTAATGTGTATTGCATTCAATCAGATCCTCATTTTTAAAGGGGGAGGTTGTCTACTAAGGTGACCGTTTGGTTGTTTTCCCATCTAATTTGTAAATGTGGTATATTACATAATTAGATTCCATACTGTTGAACCGTCCTTGCAGTTCTGGAACAGACCTTACTTGATCGTGATGTGATACGCAGACAGACTTGATCCACCGGTATTTTATTTGCTATTTTTACATCTGTTTTCACAGGTGAGAGTTCCGTACAGAAGTCTTTTCCCTGTAGAGACCTCGATTAACAGGTCTCAGGAGACTTCGTCCCATCCTTACCTTTTCTTTGAAGTTGACCCTTTT
Organism: Mellivora capensis; assembly: GCA_004024625.1. Taxonomy (NCBI): domain Eukaryota; kingdom Metazoa; phylum Chordata; class Mammalia; order Carnivora; family Mustelidae; genus Mellivora; species Mellivora capensis. Next base: position 137,338 of record PISX010002088.1, read on the forward strand.
GAAGTTTCTCCAAGGCTTGATTGGTTTTTTGGCTATTTCAGCATCAAGACTTGGATGTGGTGTCCCTCACATCATTGAACTTTATTTCTGTTTCAGTCTTTCCAGAGAAAAGGCATGAGTTTGCTCTTTCAACTTTTGTGCTCTTGCCTCCCAAGCTTCTTTGTGGGGAGACAGAATGACTGTTTCAGTGAGGCATGATGCCGTACCTTTCTGAAATCTGTAATTGCCCCCTTTTCATTTGGCAAGTATAAATTCCCCTCTTCATTCTTTGCCCATTGAAGCTGTAGGTTTCTTTAGTCCTAATTTATACCAAATGTTGCCCTAGAAATAGACACTCAGTATTTTATAGTGACAAACACCTGGTCTGGAGAAAACAATATTATGTCATTTTTTTTTTTTTTAAGAATGTCAAGTGCGTGGCATGCCTGCCAGCACTCCCCCTTCTCCTGCTTATGGCAGATGTCACTAATCTTAATGCATTTTTTTTCCTCCTCAACTCCTGTAGAGTGTTTTCAGCCCAGCCTGTTGAACACCTACCACCAGTCGATGGACGCTTGGAATGTAGATGAAACTCCTTGCTGTCCCTAGTGTCACAGGAAAGGCATAGCGCCGAAGCCAGGTGGAGTCCTGGGTCATTGCAATACTTCATCCTCATTTCCAGAACTATTTCCAGTAAACAGACTAAGCTGGGTGATCTCTGTGGATCTTCCACTTTGAACCTTTTCTGATTCATTTTACACATGCTCCTTCGACACTGTTTCAGGACCCCAAATTTATATATTTTCTGGATTGGTAAATCTCTGCCAAAAGGCACATTTGGAATTGTGATGCCACCATTTTTCTGTTTCCTTGTTCATTTATGTGCTTTTGAGATTCTAAACCCATCTGCCCTTCAGCTAATTCTGTTTTTGTTGTTTAGTACTTTCTCCTGCTTTTAAAATTAATAAATGCTCATGGTAGAAAATTAAAAAACGATATGACAGTACAAGAAAAAGGTAAAAATTACCTGCAATCCCACCACCCCAAATTGTTAACATCTGGTGTATGATTAGAAAGATTTCAGGTTTAAAAGGTTTTTGTACTCTATCTTTTTCACAGAATACTATTTTGTGATCATTTTCTCATGAATTGCATTTCATTCAAGAACAATTTACCTTGGGGCACCTGGGTGGCTCAGTGGGTTAAGCCTCTGCCTTCGGCTCGGGTTGTGATCCCAGGGTCCTGCCGTCGCTCTGCCTGCTGTGATCTCTGTCAAATAAATAAATAAAATCTTTAAAAGAAAAGAATAATTTACCTCAAAATACACAATAATATATTTAACCAGATCTCTTTTTTCACTTTTTTTTAGAGTAAGGAAGGGGCAGCAGGTGAGAGAAGTTCTTAAGTGGGCTCCAGGCCCGGCGTGGAGCCCCACTTGGGACTCAATCTCACGACCCCGAGATCATGATCTGAGCTGAGATCATGATCTGAGCTGAAATCAAGAGTCAGACACTTAACTGAGTGATTCACCCAGCGCCCCTCTTTTCTCACTTTTAAATATTATAATAGATACTTAATCTTTGAGCCTTTATTGAATACATTTCTAGGTATGGAATTACGAGGAGGTGAAAGAAAGTATACATTTTAAATTTGTAACAAATCATGGTACTTGATAAATGTGTGTGCAGTGAATGTTTGTATAAAACATTACCAGTCTGATTTTCAGAAAGATGTTCCAATTTACATTTTCATCAACAGCTTTTGAGAATGTCTCTCCCTTCTCATGTTTGGGAGTATGGAATATTACCATTAAAAAAAAATCTTGGGGTGCCTGGGTGGCTCAATCAGTTAAGCATCTGCCTTTGGCTCATGTCATGGTCCCAGGATCCTGGGATCGAGCCCCACATTGGGCTCTGAGCTCGGCAGGGAGCCTGCTTCTTCCTTTCCCTCTGCCTGCTGTTCCCCCTGCTTGTGCTCTCTCTTTCAAATTTAAAAAAAAAAAAAAAAGGAATAAATCTTTGCCAAGTTAGGGGTAAAAAATTACATCTCATTTCATTTCTTTGTCACTACTATGGTTGGACATTTTTCATGTTTCCTGGCTGTGTATATGTGTGTGAATTTCCTGTGTCTTCTGCCTATTTCCCTCCCTTCTTTGGAGGCATCCATTTTGTTAATAGGTATAAAGCTGTTAACTCATGCTCAAGGTGTTGGTGCCTAATTTATAATTGTAACTAATGTTGGGGACAAAAATCCCAATATGGAGGTTAAGAAGTCTGTACAGCTGATGTGACTTTGCCATCACTAACTCTGCTTTCCTAGGTTCCATCCCAAGTTAAGAAGCGCTAGCCTCCTGGCCAGCTCTTTTGGTAATTTCTGGAGCATTTTTTGGTGCTTGCCCCCTTCCCATTTGACCTTCAGTTTGCCCTCTCCTTGGAGCCATTTGCTTCCACAGGGAACCTCAAGCCAAAGCATGCTGGCTCAGTATGTCTCTCCACAATGGAAAACCTGGCTTCCAGGCTTCTGACACTCACTAGCAGAAGGCCACTCATGGTTCTTCCTGCCTGTGAAAGAACCAGACCTGCTGTCCTCAGTTCTGTGCGTGCCCTTCTCGAGTCAGAATATGAAGACAGCGAACCAGGCCCACCCTTAAGTCTAGAAGAACTGGTTAATCATGAAGTGAAACCCCACGACTTTGCCCTTTTCTATTGTGACTCCTAATTATTTCTGACTAGAATCTCTTGATTTATTCCTCATCCTTCTAACCTGTTGTTATCGAGGTCATTTTATCAAACAGTTGTGAAATTAGTCCCTGAACTCTGTGTGCTGGTGAGGTTACTTAACAAGACTTCTGCTACCTGGAAACCAGAGTGGCTGAACAGAGAGGCCTGCTTATGCATTGGTCACATTCTGTACTCCTCACACGGGTTACACCCTGCATCCCGGCTCCTGCCTGAGGGGCCTGGCATGAAGGAGAGGGGCTGAAGCCCAGACCACACTCCCTTCTCCAAACTGGGAGACTTTGCTTGCCCACAGGGCGTGCCTTTTTCTCATTTGCCCAAAGGTGCTGGAAAGGCTTGCAGAGGCCCTGATCAGCAACTTGCATGACCTAAAAAGCACCTCTCCTTCCAAGCAGGTCAGGATCCGCAAAACTGCGTGTAAAACCTCTTGCTTGCAAACCCAAAGTCGCACCAAGCACCTACCAACAATGTGGTCTGTTGCGGGTGGGGGACGCACTTTTGCTCTTGTACTCTGGTTTGTTCTTATCAGAAGTCTAAATGGAAAGTTCTTAAGTAGAGAAATGACTGTACTTTAATAGTTCAGTATACAACTATTTTCTTTCTTGTTGCAACACAGTTGGGGTTTTTCCCCCCCTAAAGTAACCATAACTGGTCCAGTATTAGATACAGAAACCACTTTCTGATACACCGCAGAATTACAGAATTCTAAATTCCCACAGATTGACGTTGGACACAAGTCTAAACAGAGTGTGGCCAGTTTTCCTCACAGATAACATGAGTTCTGCACGGCATTTCAGGCCTCACAAGCTGTTATTAAATTTGGAGGTAGAGTTGTGTCCGCTGTACTTCAATTAAAAAAAAAAGAACACTTATTTTTTTTCTTTGGAGGTAAAGTTCTAGTGGTATCTGGAAGTGAAGGCCCTTATTCCTTTGTGTTCCCCAAATCATTGCACCAGAAAAGCCAGCCATGTCCCTGCTAAGTAATGTAGGTAGACACGAAGGAAAACCCCAAGGCCTTCTGCTTTTAAGAGCCTTTCTGGTTTAATTTTAGTATCTCCATCCTGGGCTTCAGAAAAGAATTAACCAAAGGCTCATCCCAGCCCACTGTCTCATGAGAAAGCATCGTGGAGGAGGAGCGAGGGTTCCTCTCGCTCTTGCTGTGGGTGAAGTTTGAGGGGTGCGCCTGGGGCGGAGGGGCACAGACACCGCGGCTGCACCTCTTTCCTCTCATCTGCCTGAACTTGCACATACGACGCAGTCGAGTGTCTTGGGTGAGATTTAGAGTGTCCTTTTCATGGCAGAAATTAAAGTCCAAGTGACTTTTATTAGTTGGGCCTTTTATTTAAATGCCATAATCGGTGAGCAGATGAAGAAACACTTCTCCGGGTGATATCCCTGTGCTCTAATGCCACAGTCAGGGGTGTTTGATGAAATAGCTTTGCCTGAGCAACATCACGGCATCCAGAAGTTACCATTACAATAGCTGCCCGTTTTGAAGTTGTCCGTCCCCACGGGTACAGACCCTGTCTTCAAGTGACAGAATGCCCAGAAATACAGCCCTGTTGGAAGCTATGCCCAAGAAACATAGAGTTTTCTAACTGGGCTTTCCAGCTCTGGAAACTTCGTCACCTTTCACCTGAATCTCTAATATGTTTTGCAAATGAGGAGCTGGTGAGAAAAATATGCATCTTGAAGCCGGCAAAGTTTTAAGTGGGTAAAGCTTGTAGTGTTCAGATCATAGCCCCAAATTACTTAAGGGCTTCTGCTAACATGGAAATAAGACTCTTTTCTGCCAAGAGATTGGATATTCAGATAGATTTTTTTATGAAGGAAATAAATATTTCAACATGCAAACACTACCCGAGCGGGTGGTGATGCTTCAAAACAGGGTCAGAGGTCAGGTTTTTTGCTGTTTGTTTTTTGGGATGGCTCCAAGTTTAAAGGTATTGCACATTACTACCTACCCCGAGCCTCACATGATAAAGTAATTACTGCTAGCTAGCGCAAAATATGTACATTCATTTCTATTTCCAAAGATCCGGAGATTTCTCTCTGCATTTTTTTTTTTTTTTTGGTGTGGTCCTCATTATAAAAAATATATCATGAAGAAGGATGGTTTTTCTGTATCGTAACTGTAAAAAAGTCTGGCTGAAAATGCGTGTCTGATAGGTCAACTTTGAACAGACTTAATTTGGGAGTAATAAGTAAGAGTAAATAAAAATAGAATGTATTTTTTTTTTCCTTTCGAGGAGAACAGTGTGGTTCATTTTCCTAGGTTGCCCACATGTCCACGGAACATGTGACAGACCCCCTGGGGACTCGGGTACCTGAAGGAGCAGCTGCCCTCGTGGCCAGCCCGTCTGAGTGGACTGGGACCGGGATGACCTTGGGCAAGCCCAAGGAGGTGTAGCCTACGTCATTCTGAAATTCCAACACCAACTCAGTGCAGCGGAATTTTGGTCACCGTTGGAATTGTTCAGCAGGACTGGGGGGCTTCTGAGATCCTTTTTTCTCTGCCTTCAAATAGGGAAAAGGATTATTTGCTGGGCAGTTAATTAGTAGTTACACCAGACACCAGAAATGATCAGCTCAAATCCATACAGGGGCCCTCAGGTAATGTCAGTGAGTGATACAGGCTAGGTATGACGTGACGGGGACTTGGGACAATGTAGAACCGGAAAGCACCCCTTAGCCTAAAGATGACAGCCAGTCCTCCATTCCAGCCAGTAGAGCCCATTGTGGTGGACTCACCAGATGTCTTTTTTCCCCAAAAGAAGCCAAGAGTCTTGTTTTTTTGTTGTTGTTGTTGGTTGTTTTTTAAACGAAACGTACTTATATAAAAACTTGGACAACTAATTTTCTTAAAGTTGAAAAATATAGGGGAGGGCTGGATTTGGCCTACAAGCCATGATTTCAGTTTTCACAGATTGAAGAAAGGAGGATCTAGGTGGTTGGGGTAGACCCTTCTCTTTCTCCAGGGGAGGTGTTTATAGCTTGGTAGTTAATGTTTTGCGGCTTCAAACACCATTGTGAAGAAGAAACTTAACGCTGAAAATGAGAGCAGCTTGTCACATTTACCTCTTTTTTTTTTCTTTCTTTTTTTCTTTTTAGTGACATAGATCCTTTGTCAAGGCTGACTTAAGGGAGTAGAGTTCCAGAAAAGTTTATAGGACAGAGCCGCTCTTAGCTTTCCTTTCTGGCTGACTTTTAACCCATTCTCAAAGTAATTACTTCTCTCCTCCTCCCCTGCCTCTGGCCTCAGCCTTTGGAATGTGGTTATTCTTTAAAGTTCATTCCGAGGCAGGACTTTATTCACATTTCCTTTCCCAGAGCTACTAAGCATCAGCAGAAGACAATGTTTGTACCACAGTCAAACAGATAAATCATCACTTAATGTGTGCTTTTGAGTAACTACTGGTTTAGTAATGATCAGATAAGAAAAGACCTTGAATAAGTCAGTGATACTGTCATATGATTATTTTAATTTTGTTTCTTTTGGGCCATCTGTTACCTTTTCTCCTGGCATCTGACTTTCTTGAGTGGAGAGTGGAATGATGGAAATCTGTTTGTTTTGGGGGGCAGAGAGGTGTGGTGGTGAGTAGAGAAATCACAGGGTGTCCTCAGCTGCCATTGTGTCCTTCCAAATAGGTGAAGTTTAGTGTAAGACCTGCCATTAATTCTTGGCCCCTGGCAAGAGTGGTACAGGGTTGCCTCTTTGTTCCAGGGGGTGTATGGGGTGGGGGGGGTGGGGGGGGAGAGAAAGGGCAGCCATTAGTCGATGACATTTATGACCGATTTATAAAACACAAATGAAATAATTGCTTACAAAATCACGACAAGCCTTCACTTGTCTTTCGCAAACTTGTTCTCAACACATTGTGAAACTTTACAAACACCCTTTACAGAAAGGAGAGCAAACCGCCTGAAGAGAGGAAGCCATAGTGCCCAGCTTGGGGAACAGCTGTGGGATGAAAAGATTCTCCAAGTTAGGTTTCCTGTACTCATCCCAAAACCTCCTTGTTACAAGATCTGGGCAGGGAATCACCACAGTTTTGGTGTAGGATGCCTAGATACGAAAAAGGAAGTCTTTCCCACCCCATGCGTGGGAGTCCTTTTTGGTCTTTGATGAGATTCAAGTATAGGCTGTTTGTAGGGTAGTAAGTGAGAGGCAGTGCGTGCCCATTAAAATACTATTAAAATACCGTGTTGAGACAGCATTGAGGAGGAAGTGCCAACTTTGACACCATGTTCTGGCTCCCAGGTGATTTTTCTGTTTTCACATCTTTTAGTGACTCACCTCCAATCCTTTGTCTTTCCATTCTTTTGTACCTCTAGAGAGAGGACATTTGCTCAGTTGAATGAAAAGGGGAGCCCAAAGCTAACTCTCAGGGTAGGTGTGTTGGGGTATCATTTAAAGCTCATTTTTCGAGTTTGCCCATGTCTCTGATAAGAATGTTCTTGGCTTGAAACCCTTAGTTTTAGGAGAGATGTTCCATTTCATTTTGTTGTTGTTGTTTAATTCCTCTGAAACATTTCAGACCTGTGATCAAACAGGGCTGGCTGGATCCAAGTTTTTATTCATTTTTTTTGTTTTTTTTTTTTAAGAATTGACATTTTTTAAAATTTATTTATTTGACAGAGAGAGAGACCACAAGTAAGCAGAGAGGTAGGGAGAAGGAGAAGCAGGCTCCCCACTGAGCAGAGAGCCCGATGTGGGGCTCAATCTCAGGACTCTGAGATCATGACCTGAGCCAAAGGCAGAAGCTTAACCCACTGAGCCATCCAGGCGCCCTGGATCCAAGTCTTTTATTTTTCTACACTCCTTTGCAAAATGCAGAAAAACTGGCCAGTCTAGATTAGAGAAGAAAGGGAATGGGAGAGGATTTTTCAGCAGGCATTCCAAGGCTAGATCCTTTGCTTTTAGTGATGGACTGTTCTAATTTTGAAATAATTTTACACTGCTTGAACACTCTAAACGTACAGTTTGCTTCTCAGCCTACTCAAGATAACAACCACTGTCACTTACCACCTGGCATGGTGTTGCCTCTGCTTCTTTGTGAAGACCAACCAGTGTTCCCTTCTGCAAAGCTCTACATCATCCGAGATGCTCTGGATCCTTCCAGTGAGCCTTCTTGTGGCAGGAAGGGGCGGGTCACGAGTATGCCATAACTGACGTGTGATGTTGTCTTCTGTGACAATCCCAAAAAGGGTGCTCTGATCTCAGGGTTGGGAGCTGATTCCTGATTTCAGCCGAGACAGGTCTGCTTTAAACTGTAATCAAGCTGATTGTATTGCCCCAGAATTCTCATTTCCAATTTAGGGTTTTGCTATATAATCTCTAGTAGAGTGTGTCTAATCTTCACGAAACCCAAAGTCTTTATGTAAACGCCATGGATTTCCTTCCATGTGTCTAGACTGAGCTGAGCCGCATCTTTAGGCCTCGTGGGAGAGACTTCTGAATGACTGGGGCGTTGGGGGGGGGGGGCAGCGTTGTGACGTCGCTCTCTTTTCGAAAGACCAACTCAAATTCTATATGCTGCAGCTTTGATCCTTTTCATTCAATTCTAAGTACACTTGTTATTACAGTAACTGTTGTTTGTATGTTATTTTAACTTTTTACTTAGGTAGCTATTTAGCAATTTAAATGAAAATGTAATTAGGTTACATCTGTTTTACATGCATGTAATGCCACGCAGATGTAAACTTCTATTAAAGCCATATTTTCTTTTTGGCAAGAAAAGGCAAAAACAAGATTGTACCAATCACTGGAGGACATCCTACTCTTAAAAAAAAAAAAAAAAGACTAGTATATACAAAGCGCTGTGCTATTATTTTTGCGGTGGTGAGAGTATATCACTTCTGTTTTTCGAAAAGCAGAATAACAAACAAGTGCCTTATCATGTGTCTGGATACAGAGTTTAACAGGACAGTACTCTGGGTGTGCACAGACACGCGTATCCATCTCCACGCCACACACACCAGCTCTTACAACAGCACGCGCCATGGAAGGGGCCACGGAGCCACCAGGAGCCTGACTTAGCCCTGCTTTAAACTGACTCCGACGAAGCCAATTTACATTTTTCGGTTACTATTAAAAACCCCCAGGAGTGTTCATATTTGCCCAGGCTGCCTCTCGGGCTTGTCACGAGGAGCAGAGAAGATAATGAGTGTACAGGTATTTTGAAAAGTATAAAATGGAATTGTTAGAGACTCTTAGTAGTCCGTGGGTCTAAAAACAGCTCCTCCCTACATTTTTGTGTGTACGATGGGGATTGAGCTCAAAAATTAGTTCTCCTGTTTTGGGAACCGCTGCCTCCCTTACAGCCCATTAATAGGATTTAATAAAACATCATTTCAGACAAAGTCACTTATCTTATTTGCTAACGAGACACAAAATTTGGACTGTCTGGAACCAGGTAGTATTTTAAGAGTTGGCCATTTGTTCCATACACGTTCAGCGTTTCAGTGCAGTCATTTTTAATGGTGGTTTTTATGGTATCAATAAAAATATTTTCATATAATTCTTCCTTGTAAATACAGTTCAACTTTTAGCTTTCTGCTACTTGGTGACCTGTTAAATAACTTAATGTACTTTAAAATTGATCGTTCAGTGCCAAGACAATAAGAAGCCAGGAGGAGCCAGGTTCATGGTGTCGCTCTTTTATGTTGGGGCCTTAAGCTGAGTTATGGGGAAGGAAAAAAAAAAAAAAAGTCTAGCAGAGTTTGCAATATCCAGCTTATATTATTTCATAATATTTCATTTCTGATTCTGAAAGAGAAAGCACAGACTGTAATGCTTACTTCCCTTTTGTACCTGTTTTAAGAGGTTAGTGTTTTAGATGGCAAGGAGAGGAAACACTGTCTCCCTTGTCCCGTCCTATCTACCATTTACTGACCACTTACTATGTGCCAAGGCTCCGTGCATTATTTAATCCTTTATAGCAAACTCATGTTGTTATCCCTCATTTTTGAGGGAAAGAAATTGGAGCCTGAGAAGTTAAGAATCTTTCCCAAGGTTATATAGCTAGCATGCGGTAGAAGGAGGGTTTTAACCTTGGCAGTCTGGCACACATGCCTAGATTTTTTTTTTCTTTTATCCATGATGCTCCCTTATGCCTCATGTAATACCAGGGTTTTTCTCCTTGCTGTTGTTATATCTTTGTTTTTATTGCTTGTATCATCTGAATCAAGCATCTGTGACCTGCAGTGAATCTTCAGATAGTCTTCCTCCCCACCCTCTGTTTTCCCCGGTTCAGAAAAACCTATCTGGAAGACCTAGATGCCACACAAACAAACAAATACAACACAGTACACGCGGTACTTACGTAGTGTAGTTCATATAGAGGGATGTGGGTCAGGGAGTCCAGCTAAAGGAAATGCCGAGGAGGATGAAGTGCATATGGAGGACTCAGCCCATGTGGTCTGGGAGCACCGGCGAGAGAGTAACCAAGGTCGACGGAAGCTTCTTGTGGCCTGGGCACGGAAGAACGTGTAGGATTGTGCTAAGCAAAGGAGGCAGGCAGTATTTCAAGCTTCAGGAAGAGAGTGAGCAAAGACTTGGAGAGAAGAAAAGGCAGGCTGGCCTGTGCAATTATTTAAGCCCAAAGGTGGCAGGACCTCACCTGGGCCCTGGCAGGAGGGAAAATGATATTGCAGAGATAGGGCGATGGGATTTGGCAATCGATTAGCAATAGGGAGGGAGAGGGAGGATTTGAGGAGGGTCCCGGGTGCCCCAGCCCAGTAGGCTGGTAATAATGTTAATTATAGAAGGCAGCTCAAATTCAAGAGACTCATGTATAGGGAGGCAGAATCGGGTCGAAGGTAAAGAACACGGACCCTATGTTCCAAGTCCTGGGTCTGAATCTGTGCTCTGTCACTTACTGGTACGGTGACTTTGAGCAAGGTGCTGAGTTAATTCTGTTTCTTTATCTCTAAGATGGAAACTGTTAATATTTATTCCATAATGCAATTGGAGGAAAGTTAATGTCTGTAGAATGCTTAGCACAGTGCCTCCTAGTGTACCGTGAGTAAATAGCAGCAGCCTCTTGGGGTGAGTAGGCTTTTATACTCATTTTATAGATGAGGCTACTACCGTTTGGGTAGGTCGGCTCCCCTTCTGAAATTTGTAGCCGGAGAGCCCCATGCTCGCCTCTTGGTGCTATGCTCTGTCCTGCAAAGTTCTAGGCCCTTTGCCTCCCTCCCTGCCAGTGAGCCACAGGCCGAGTCTTGTAGCAGTGTAACGTTGACCTTCCTTCCACAGAGGGTGGACGAAACCGAAGCAGACACTGTTTCTGCCCCTACCTTTATGGCCACCTGCTGAGCGTGGATTATGTGTCCGGGAGGCTATGACACGTTTTGCATACACTTCTGATGACCGAATATAGATTTCTGTATTCTCCCTTTACTTTATTTCTATATATTACACATTCATTTTCTCAGAGCCCTTTTGCGCACACCAGAGGGAGTTGTAACCTTCTGCGTGCGTCCTGCAGAATTTCCACGGCCATGTAAGGTGTCTTTCTCGATGACCCACTAGTAACAGGAAGGCCTCCTCAAACGTACCCTCGTCTGTAACCCACATCTCGGTGTGAGTCCTTTTATCCTCCTCCTCAGTGCGCCCAAGTTAAGCTATTAAGTAGGTAATACACCATTAAGCCCAGATCATGGTGTTTTGAGAAAACAGCACCCAAGCCTCGTGAATAACACACTGTTCATTGTGAAGCTTCCAGGTGCCTGACCTCACAACGTTTGTGTTGTGACAGCTCTTTTGCATTGAAGAGGTAAACGAGTATCTGCCGTGATGTTAGGAGTCCGAGATGGGCCCGGGAAGCCTGGACCCTGTATCAGATCGTGTTTCACCGAGAGAACAAGATTGATTTATCGTGTTACATGTGGGTGAGGTGGACCCGGCATCGCTGCACCACGGGCTTTTTTTATTCCCGTGTCTGCTAAGTATGCAAGTACAAACAGCTTTAACACAATTTTTTACCTAGAAAGGAGCCTGGGGCTGCATCCAAGTACATTTAACATATGAAAATTGAGCTGCTTTGAACTTGTATGTTTTTGATAACTGCTTTGGTATGCTTCCTGGAGGATCACCTGTAGGCTTTTCTCTCCAAATCCTAATCCCTTTGATTGAGTGCCAGGACAGATAGCTCTCATTGAATAATTCCAGCCTCATAATTCTTCCTTCATTCAGAGTTGAAAGGGAACAGCTCCAGATTCAATAGGCAAATCCTCAGATTTAGCTAAAGTAATTCAAACACTTTAAAACTGAAATTGTTTTGTTCTAAAATAGGGTTCAGAGGGGCTACTGAATGTTTACACAAGCTGGTGCTGCCACCAACTGCAGGATGAGGAAGAAAAACACACTTCTCTCTGCCCCTTTCCCCCCTAACCCCCCCCCTCCCCCATCCTGGCCTGGCTCTCTCCTCTCTGTCTCTGTGACCAAGGAAGACAAGACGTTTGAGAGTTCGATGTTTCAAAGCTGCGCGGGCATAAGAACATACTTGACTCTTGCTTTCTCTCCTCCATGAAGGCCTGGCTGAACATTCCTGCTCTCCCTTCCCAGCCCCCTCTCGGAGGAAGGAAAACAACCATGTTCTTTTTATCTTTACAAATGTGCCTGGTGGAGGCTAATCTAAACCAGTTCAAGATGCCTTTATTTAAAACTGTTGAGAGGAAAGGAAGGTGCCGCCGAATTAGAAATGAAGTGGCTTCTGGGCCCCTTTGCCATCCTGCTCCTGTGCCTGCCTGGCCCCCTGCCCCCTTTCTGGCACCAACAGGATCTCTGCTGAGGTCTCTATTTTCGAGTCCTTTCAGAGATCATGTTTACTAAAAGATTGTTCCTTTCGGTTGGACATCCTGTGTCTGTCCTATTTGGCCAGAGAGTGCTTCTGCTGGGAAAAACCATCCTCTTTCTCTCCGCGCCTCGTGCCCTATTTCAGAAGGAAACCTGAAAAGCCATTTCCATGTTCCACATGTGACCGGGCCCCGTGCGGCTCATCGGAGTGGACATTCCCTCCTGGGTCAACAATCCTTGCCCCCTTCTGGGCCACCAGAAGAAGGGAAGGACTATAACCGTTACCAGAATATTGCGGATCTCTGATTGAGTGCCCCAGTCAGGTTGAATTCGAGGCAAGGCTGGGAGATTGATTTTCTTCTGGCTAGGTTCCCACTTAACGAGTGGGATAATGGTATCATTGATACCAAATCTTGGTAGAGAAGCTGGTGTATCAGTGAAACGAGAGATGGCTACGTGGTTCTGGAAGAGCTTCCAAGACTGGAAGGGATGACAGCACATGATGCAACAGTGATGCAGGCAGATCTCATCTGAACACATCTCAGAGCTGCAAGTTCTCCCCAGCTGTGTCCTTGACCCTCCTTGCCTTGTGAATTTTGACCTCTCGATAGCACGAGTTTGTTAACAGTCTTCTTCATTAGATCTTTCCCGTTTCTCCTTTTCTGTGTCTCTCCTTGGAAGGTTTTTACAGCATCATAATAATTTATAGTTTTAAAACGCCTCTAATAATACTTAAAAACAGCTCTTGATTTTAATGAGCCCTGCTTAACCGTAGAAGGTTTGTATCTGCATTACGGCTGATCCTTACAACAATACTTTGGAATGAAAGTAGAAAGTTTATGACACATTTTATTATATTCCTAAATGCGAAAGAGGATTCTAATTTAAAAATAAGTGGCTATACTTTTTAATTCTTATTTAGCCCGTGTAGCTGTTTTAATATCCCTTTTATGGTTGACTGGTCAATGTTTTAAAACAAGTTCTTCAGGGGCTCCATGCCCATTAGTCCCTGGCAATAAAATCTGAACTTTACTAAAATAAAACATGATGCCACAGAGCAATTAAGAGGAGAACTTTCAGAGATGACTGTGAATATGAAATACGGTGATTTATTTTATTAATGGATTTGGGGAAAACCAGCCCACCTCTTTTAAGCTCAACTATGTGTATTTGGGGTTTTTTTTTATATTTTTAATTTATTTCTTTGTTTCTCTCAGGGCAGTAGGGGGCTCCATAGTGGGCTCTTAAGGTGCACCAATCCTCTCCTGGAGTCTGCTATTTCTGAATATGATCCTTTATTTTCTCATTTTATATGGAAAGGGGGGTGATGTCACTTCGGAAAGCATTTTTCCCCAAAGTGGTTTTGGGAACCAGAACCTGGTGATGTGTTATTTAAAAGCGATAATGTAGTAAAGCTACGCTTTGTGCTTGAAATAATTGTAGGATTTATGGGATGTACCCCTAACCTGTTCAGTTTTATGGAAGGACAAAACACAGGTATTCATTTCATGGGAGCCCCTGAAAAACTTAGAAGTGCACTTGACAACTCTTTCTTGAACATTATAATCACTTCTTTGTTTATTAAACAGAGTCCGGAGTGCTCTAGGACTCCTACAATTTAGGAGTTATTTAATTTGCAAATGGGATTGGCCTCCCTAACCTTTGAAGGAATGAGTTATTTTTAATGTTTTGAAACTTTCATTGACTCTCCACTGCCGACTCAAGGATAAGGTGCAGGTTTGTAAAACGCCTTACTTGCCTCTCCGCCTCCTCTCTGGGACGCTCCCCCCACAACCCCTTTCCCTCAATGGCAGGTCTGCTCCAGAGCGTTCACCATATCCCGAATTTTCCATCGACTGTACTTTTTTTTCTTTTCTTCCCCCTCGCCACGGACTCCTCCTTTACCTCGTCCTACCGGCCATCCTCCTTTGCCTCCCATGCAAATGTTTCCTCCCTCGAGAGGGCTTTGGGCATCAGTAGCCAGGTCTTCCCCATCCTCCTCTGCAAGATGGGCAGGACACAGCCCCCGTGGCTGTCTGCAGAGGCCGCGTTCACATCCCTACCCCCGCCCCCCCACCCCCCGGCACACTGACCTCCTCTCTGGGCCGTGGCACTGTCTACAGATCTTAATTATGGTCCTTGTCATGTTCAGCTTAGCTCTTCGTGTAAATGTTTGTCTTGTTCACCAGACAGTGAGCCTCTTGAGGGCAGAGGTTGTCTTCACTATCTTTGTGACCCAAAACTGCTCCAGGGCGGATGCAGAGGAACTGCCGGGTGAATGCCTGAACACATGTTTTCCTGCCTTAAGAAATGTCACGAGATGCCTGACTTAAGAAGTTGGATGAATGGAAGCCTCTCTTCTGCTTAAAACGTCATTAGTCAGCTCACATGATGCAACAAGGACACCGCCCGTTCGAGCAAATGAACACCGCACACAGAGGTCAGGGGGAGCTGGCCACTGGCCTGTGGCTGGTGAGGGAGAAGTGGCAGCCCCAAAACGCAAAGCTTCTGGTTGCACAGCCTGGTACCCTGACAACCGTATGGGGTTACTGTGGCAGGCACGCTGTGTCACCTACCTGGCAGCCCGTCCCTCAGCTGTCCCCTGCCTGTTTCATCCCCACTAAGAGAAGCCTAGTTTTGTTCAGCTAATAGAGGCCTCTTGATCTCAGGGAGGTTGGCCCCTCTGCCAGGTGGTGAATCCCAGTCAGGTGAAGCCAGTCATGGTATTTCTGTTCCTCTGGACCAGATGCTCACCTTTCCCCGCCTGCCCGGCAAGCTGAGGGGCCACATGGCACAAGTTCTGACCTGGGAGCTATGTGGAAAAGTGGGCCAAGGGCTCTGAAGAGAGATTTTCTCCCTGGTAAAAAAAAAAACAGAGCCTCATGCAAGTTTCTGGCTTCGGCACACAGTGGGCAGACAGGATTCTGGAGCCGTGGCAGTCGGCCTACAACCACGAGCTGACACGTAGGAAGACAGAGAAACTAGTACACTGACGCTCGTAGAACAAATGGAAGGAAAGCTTGGATCCACGATGACTGACCTCAAAGCCTTTCACCTCCAGACTTCTTAGATAAGTATCCTGATGGCTTAAGCTTTTGAGAGGTAGTGTCCTGCTGCTCGAGGCAGAGGACATTCTAGCTGATTCACTTGCTTTGAGGTGGAAAAATGAAAGCAGAGAGAGCATCCTAAGAGGAAGATAGTGACCGGGTCAAATGTACAGAAGTCAGGACAACACAGCAGTCAAGAAATCTGGTGGCTGACTTGCACACTGATGTCCCTGGCAGGGAAGACCGCTCTGCCCCGTCCCCCTCCGCCCCTGAGAAACCCTGCAGTGTTTATCAGTCACGAAACATTGAACTAGTATCTCTCTGATAGTCCCGGCACTGCCCAGGATATTGAGGACACAGAAAGAAAAGACTGTTTCTTGTCCTTAAGGAACTTTTCATCTACTAAAGGAGACCACCGAATAAGCAATTAGCTAGGAATGTGATAATTGCTATCTTTGGATAGGGGTACATTCAGGGAACTCTGGGTATTCAGAGGAGGACCGCAGAAGCCTGATGGGCTGGGGAACAGGAGGGAACGGGAAAGGTTTTCTTGAGGAGGTAATGGCTGAGCTGAGTCTTGAATAGGAGGAGGATATAGCCGGGCAAAGAACGGTGCGGAAAGGGGAGATGGGATACTCAAGACAAAGGCAATGTGTGTCAATATATAAAGAGGCACGAGAGAAATAGAACATTTGGAAATCAACTCTTTCGGCAGATTCAATTTAGATGTTTTTCTTTTTCATGAAGATTTGGCAGAGCTGGTAATAGCTTCAAGTGTGTTATGCTGTATAATTTTGGTATTTAAAAGTTTTAAAATCCTTTATAGTGAATAAATGAGACGTGAGAGATGGAGACATTGCATAGAACTATCATTTCCCAACGTATGTTCCGCAGAAGTCTAGATCCTTGAGATGTTAAGTGATTTTAAGCAGAATTAAAGAGGGGGTGCTTTCCATGGTCAGGTAAGTTTGGAAACACTGGGTTAAATAAAATTGAATAGTTTTCATCTCTGTAAGAACTCCCAGAGCCTTTAACACTCTCACATTAATTGTTACTGTCCAAAAGGAGGCCACTGCCTAGAGCATTTCCCAAAATATCCTTGATGGTATACTCTTTTTTTATATAGCCTTCTGCAGAACTGAGGCTTTGGGGAGGGTTGGCAGCTTTACCTTCTTCTGGATTCAGGATGGTTGCAGCTCCAGACCTCATAGCTACCATCACATCACGAATCCCATCAAAGAAGAAATACTTCTCTTTCTCAGAAGCCCCAGATTCTTACCATGCCTTCTTAGTCTGAATGAAATATGTGTCCATTCCCGAAGCAAGCCCCATAACCATAGGGAGATAAGGCATATTCTGATTATCTGAAATCAGTCAGTCCCCAAGCATCCTCACTACCACCCCTGCCCCCACCTCCAAGCGATGGAATTTCCCAGAGGAAAACCAAGAGTTCTGTATCTCAAGAATGAAATGTGTTAAGAAGGTAACGTCTTCCCACCTCCAAAAAAGGAAACTCCCAACACAGGGCCCTTGGGTTTTACGCAAGACGATTTAAAAATTCTGAATGTTAGAATGTTTAGGGTCCCAGATCCGACAGCATGAATCAGATCCCTCCATTTGGAACAGCCCAGTAAATGAAGGGTGCTGACAGCCAGCCGTCACGGGGAATGCTGATGCTCACTGAAGAAGTCCTGCCATAAATCGTCCTCAGAAATAAACAAAAAGCAGTTTCTGAGAACTCAGCTTTCACCAAAGACCAGAACCTGTCAGCCATAGGCAGAAGTCATTAGCAGGATTTATATGTGCCCATATCCAGCCCTGAGTCAAAGGGAGATCGGCAGAAGGGATTTCTCTCTTCCGGAAACCCAGCAGAGGAATGAGGAAGACTTTCTGGGTAAAGTTTCAGAGAACTTAATGCATAAATCCCCTTAGCAAACACTGGGATTTGGGTTTGTAACTCATCCCTCTCAGCTTGGGTCCTGTGGAGGCAAGCTGCCACAGGGCCAACACACCCGAAGCCAGCAAGAAAGGGGGAGAATCTATGGTGGAATTATAGAAATTGCTTAAAATGGTAACACGTTCACCATGTGGCGCATTTTTGCTGTGAGGATCCTCGAGCTGGTGCCAGAGACCCCATGCAAGCAGCCAGTTCTGGCCGGTCGGTATTGTCCCCTCTCTCTGATTTACAGCTGCACTGACCTTCATCTTCCCTTTCATGTAGACTAGGCCAAAAATGGATTCTCCCAAACTCTGTTACAAGATAGGATGGGAAACTCTGGATTCTCTTCCGTCTGCATCACAGAAAGTATCATTAACTCGCTAAGTTTCTGCCTCAGTGGGAAATTTAAAAAACAACACACATCCCCCCCCATCTGAATTGGCACATTTTCTTCCTCTAAGTACCTCCAGCTTTGAGTAACGCAGCCAGAGTCTGTATCCAGACCGTGCGCCTCGATCTTTCTGTACCTGTTTGTTGCAGTAGCTACAGAGCCAGAGCAAATGGTGAGCCCCAAAGGAAAAGATCGAGAATATAGCCTGCCGAGTAAGAGGACAGGAATGATCCTGTGTGGTGATAATAAATGCTGGCCTCTATTAGTTCTTTGGCCATGGATTTGACGGCCATTCAGCAGCCTCCATGGTCGGCTCTCCGCATGCTTATTCTTTTCTTCCTCCTGTCTGGTTGCAAACTTCTTTTGACTGAGGATTTACTTGTCACCTCATGTTGACATTTCAAGTTATTGCATTAAGAAAAACACAGGAGAAAGCAAACAAGCAAGTATATTCCAACAGGTCACCGGGCAGAGGAGTCCTACTCAGATTTCAAAGAAAAGGAGGAGGGTTGGGGTAGAGAATGGAGAACAAATATATTTATAAGGGGGGAAAAAATCCTCCTAGCTTTTTGGGCCCAAGTCAGATCTTGAACTGTGGGTATTATTCTCAGCTACTGGTGATTCCTAGGACTGCTAAGGGGGATTCTGGTCCAACGGTAGTTGCTGTGTAATTCTATGGAATCATGCTAACGCTCTGATTTCTCTGATTCTAAGTGACTACAACAACAAAGAGAATAACTCTGCTTTAAGAACTCTTTCCACAGTGTCTCCAGGGGACAGATTTGCTTTGGTCTACAAACTCCCCAAAGGCAAGCTGAGACTATGTAAATTTAAAAAAAAAAAACCGAAACAAACAAAACAAAACAAAACCCCAGAGCCAGTAACAACCAGCTCTGTGGTTTTATTTGATTTTCCAAAACACATGTCCATTAGCATGTTGTAGACAACACAATATGATTAAAGCCCAGCAATAATCACCCCTATATTGCATTTTAATTGGTGTAATGTGTGATGAATAGTGAGGTTGGAACCACTAGGTATACTTTTACCTTTGAACTATTTCTTTGATTCATCAGAATTTGTAAAATAGAGGTCAGGCAGTCTGCACCCCGGGCCTAGGCTCCGCCACTTCTCAGCCTTGTGACCTTGGATAAGTCACGGAATAGCTTTGGAGCTGAAATGAGGGGTGCAGGCTAGATAAGACCTACATAGCCTTCCACTTTTAGGGTTGGCCCCTCACGGCAAGGTGTTTTCTAGTCTCTGGAATTTCATTACTGAAACCTGTGATCTCACATCCCTTTGGCAACTGAGTCTCTGCCTTTATGATCTATGACAAAGATGACTTTTGTCCAAACTTTGGATTTCTGAAACTGATTTCAGTGAATTGCATCATACATATCTTTAACTAGCTTATGTTTAATGACAGAGAAATAGCAACCCAATGTAGATAGTTCTCTCCATGCACTTCCATTCCTTGAGTATTTGCCCCGGAGTAAATGTGAGACAGAGGCAAGAATCCATGCCCACCGCTCGGAGGGTGAATTCCTTCCTCTTCTGAGTATGAGTCTATACCTCGAAGGTATGGTGTTTTGTGGTTTTGTTCTTTGTTTTCACCAAATGGCCCCTAAACAGAAGGCAATTATGTGCTGCCTAACTGATCATTTGGTGCTTCACTTCAGAAGTATTTCTGTCCCAAAGTGGAGGAAAACCTAGCTTGTCGGGCTTACTGAAAAGTGGTCTATTGAACTATAAGTGGCAGGTAAATATTTGTGTTCAACTCAAGGGATTTTTGAGGGTAATTTTTGACTCTTTGTAGTTTTTGCTTACTCTGATGACTTCAGGATTTTCTCCCCTTGCTCCCCAAGCATAAGCTAGGACTCAGGTAGGCAGTCCATTGGATCTCCTGCTCGTTCTCTGCTTCTGCTGGGCCTGTGCAACGATGAAGGTGAGTTTGGAGAGCATGTCAATCCACCTTGGGTCCTTTCTGGCTTTTAAGACCACTGCTCGAGTTGCCCAGGACTCGGTCCTTCCCAGCACCCCTGGGAACTAGCCTTTCACCGTATGATCACGGGGCTGTGCTCTCAAGAAGCAAGGAAGCCGCCAGCTCACGCTCAGCGTTCTAACCCCAGGAGGCTTTGGCCTCAGAAAGGGCTTCCTTTGGGCCACGTGATTGGTAACATTGTGTTCCAAACACTTCCGGGGCGGGGGCGGGGGTGGGGGTGGGTGGGAGGAGACAACAAATTTCTACTTGAATGCTTGCCTTTTGCCACCTACAAACAAACAAGTGGGATAAAACGAGAAGGTACTGACAGGAGTGCAGTAGTCCCTTCATCTGGTTATGAAGCTAGATGCATTTTGAACAAATTCTAAGCAAACGTCTATGTTCCACTTTTAGCCTTTCCATCCTTATTTTCCAGTTGATGGCGGTTTCATGGAAAGAGATCTCTGCTCCTCCTGCATATCACATTACCCTTTAGAATTCCAGAAGCACTTCAGATCTTCAAAACTCTTAATAAGCGGTGACTTTTATAATTATTTTTAAAAGCAGTGATCCTTAAATGTTTTTTGGATCTTTTAAAAACATATCCGTCATAAAGACAAATATACCAAGTGCTGCTGTTGATAGGGAAAAATTAGAGCCTTCATACATTGTTTGCAGGGATAGAAAATGCTGTAGGCTCTTTGGAAAACAGTCTAGAAGGTCAAACATAGGATTCCTCCATGATTCAGCAGTTCCACTCCTAGTTCTCCAGGAGAAATGAGGGCATGTATCTGTGTAACACACACAGACGTTCACAGCAGCATTATTCCTAAAAGCCAAAAATGGAGCAAACCCAGATGTCTGTCAAGTTGAATGAATGATCAAAATGTGGTATATCTATACAATAGAATATAATTGGGCAATAAAAAAAAAAAGAGGTATTGATATGTGCTACAGTAATGGGTGAATTTTGAGAACATGGTAAGTGAAGAAGCCAGTCGCAAAGCACCACATATTACAGTCCCCTTTATGTAGAATGTTCCGAGCAGGCCTATCAATCATGACGGAGAGTGCCTTCACGGTCATCAGGCCAGAGTGGGCGGAAAGGAACATAGTAGAAGTCATGCCAGTGTACTCTTTACATGGGTAAATCCTATGGCATTCGAATTATATTTCAATAAAGCTGTTGCCAAAAGTTTTTTGAATTAAAAAACAATACCTTATGGGAGCTCATGTCATTTCCTTGCTTCTCTGTCACATCTAGAGCAAACTCAGTCTCCTTACTAGCACCAGGTTCCTACCGCCCCTCTGTGCCCCCACCCCACCCCCCCGAGTAGTACCACAGTGGCCTCTGTACTGTTCTGTTCCCTCTCATAGACCGTATTTTTGTCTCTAGGCTTTTGCATTTGCTCCTCCCTTGGCCTGATGTGCTCTGCCCTTCTGATCTCCAAATTTTTGTCATTCAAATGTCACCTTAGAGAGGTCCCCCGACCCCTCCTCCGGTAAAATTACCTCCCCATCTCCCACACGAGCAGTTGCATCATCCAGTCCTGTTCTCTTCAAAGCACCCAACTGTATCTGAGAAATTCTGACTTGTTTGATAATTTAGCCGATGTATCTCACACTAAGTGTGAGATAATTTAGCCGATGTATCTCACACTAAGTGTCTCCTGAGAGCAGGGACAGATAGATCTCCGGGGCCTAGCTCAGTGCCTGACATATGTGCACTCAGTGAATACGTGAGGGATGAATGAATGAACCTTAGAGCGCGCCCTGCTGTCAGCTGAGAGTGGATAGCCCCGGTACGGTGGCCCCTTGCAGTAGGAATTGATCAAAGCCGTTTACCTGGGCACCTTTACTGCCTTTCTCTATTACATCCTGATAGAGGGAAGGCTAAAATGCCAGAGGGGACCCAGAGGCATGGGAAAAAAACTAATGGGCCTTGAAATTGTGATCTAATTGAGGGTTTGCAAAATACTGTTCATAATTCAATCTACTCACTTCCATCCATTCAGTCTCCGAAATACTCTTCCTCTTCTTAACAATTCTGTAATTTTTACATTGTATTTATGTCGACTTAATTTTTTTTTTCTTTTTTGGTCTATAACATCATATTGGAAGCTCTTCGAAGATAGGAAATGTGATTATTCCTTACTCCGTGTTCTCAATACACATACGTCATGTGTCTCTTAGGCACACGGTGTACCTTGACTGTCATTTGTAAATTCAGATAACTCGACATCAGGATGTCAGATTAGATTTTAGAGAGTTTCGTCTAGGGCCATACCACCCTGAACACGCCCGATCTCGTCTGATCTCAGAAGCTAAGCAGGGTCGGGCCTGATTAGTACTTGGATGGGAGATTTTAGAGAGTTTCATTCTGGGAACCAGACACTTTTTCCCATGCTTATTTTACGTTATAGAGTCATTCCACTTTAAGTTATTCTTTAAGGTGTTTGGAGTGTTTGAAGGTTACCCACACAGCACCTGGTTTGCTAGCAGAGTAAAGAAACACAGGCTTGGGTTGACTTTCCATGGGAAGCAGGTGGGCTCACTTTGGTGCACTCTTCCTTGGGTGGCTCTCAGTGTGGCAAGCCAGCTGTCCTGCCATTTTACACGCAGCCTGGTGCTGGGTCCTGGGGGAAACAAGAAATACTATGGTATATATTGGCCCAGGCTTTCCAGTGGCAATCCCTTATGGAATGCTAGGAAGAACGAAAGAGATAACAGTGCCCTTTCCTGCCTTTAATCAGGTCTGGAGGGAGGCTCTGAGACTGGCTTGGGACTGGCCAACCTGAAGGGTTTCTGGCCGACTGCTGATGCCTCCTTCAAGAGTTGTTGGTTGGGTCTCCAAATAGGATCATATGGTCCTAGACATGGACATGTGGGAAGACAGGGCCTAGCCAACATCTGTTGCTGGGCATCAACAAAAATAAGTTAATTCGTTGACATCACTTGCCATCTATTTTTGCCCACTTATATTCAATTAGCCCTTAAGCGTACAGTAGGGAAATGAGCTTTATATTGATTTTCCTGGTATTGCATCTCCATGTAGAATTTCCTTCCCTGGCCTTACATGTCCGTGCAGAATTCTCTATGGAGTTACTGTCCTGGGAAATATGATAGAAGTAGTTTAGATTTTTAAAAAGAGGTCTCTGCGTCTTCTCTCTCTCTCTCTCTCTCCACACGCACATGCACACACACACACACACATCTCCATCCTGTGTTTGATAGACTTGCTATAAAAAAATTATCTGAAGTCATTTTATATTCTCACATCTCTTTAGTGAGTGCCGTGGTTAATGTTATTACTTCCTAAGAAAGAATATAATTTCTCTGAGAACATTAAGCTATATTACTCTGAAACAGAGAACAGTAGCCTCTGTACTTTAATTCTTGATAGGATAAAATAAGGTCCATCCTACATGACTTACCGAGGACCTTCTATTTGCATAACACTTCATATTTTTTGTTGAAACACAAAACACATTGTACCAAAACTGATGTTACTTCTGATTTCAAAGTTATCGTGTTGTAACATTTAGAAATGATAATTGAGCATGGAGCACAGGGTGTGGTGCATAAACAATGAATCTTGGAACATTGAAAAAATAAAATGAGATTGAAAAGATAAAGATGATATGGGTGCCTGGGTGGCTCAGTGGGTTAAAGCCTCTGCCTTCAGCTCAGGTCATGATCCCAGGGTCCTGGGATCGAGCCCCACATCGGGCTCTCTGCTCAGTGGGGAGCCTGCTTCCTCCTCTCTCTCTGCCTGCTTCTCTGCCTACTTGTGATCTCCGTCTGTCAAATAAATAAAATATTAAAAAAAAATAAAATAAAAAATAAAGATGATAATTGAGAAGATAAGAAAATAAAAAATAAAAATGATAGTTCAGAAAGGGGCTCAAAAATGTTTTATTAGCTTTACTTAGCATGTTATATCTTTAGGGAAAACACTTAAAAATTTCACAAGCAAAGCAGCAGAATTTCCCGTGTTGGGTAACTCGATGGATTCAACTATCTTCCAAGTCAAACTGAGCTGCTGTCGCACGTTATGACTATGAGCTAAGGTACCTAGGGAAGGAGGGTCTGGCTATCCAGGTTACGAAACACCCGTGTTGGGCACTGCATACTACTGAATGAGTTTACATCCTTGGGGGAAAGAAGACAGATACAAAACAGCCTATGTCACACATACACATGAGAATTAGGCAGATGACCCCTCTTTTGGTTTGGATACCAAGCACAGACTCTAATATGATGAAGCTATGTGTGTGAGGACATGGAAATTCAGTGGGATACCATAGCTTTGTGGGATCTCTCCAGGCAGTAGCAGGCTTCTTATCATCATATCAAGGTAGATGTAAACAGGAGGAGAACCTTCTTCCATCCCAATTTTCTATAGCCTTCATAGGACTTGGCTTAGTCTCTTATTTATATGTAAACTGTGTATATCGTTATCGTGATAGTCACGGTATTAGCAGTACAGTATAGGTGTGTCTGAAGCACTGTGCTGATGGAGTCCGGGTTGTATGACTTATATTATGTAACCCTTATGAGAGTTCTTTGAGGAAGCTCATATGACCATTTTATAGAGGAGAAAACCAGAAGAGAACGGAAGTCAAGTCATGTGCCCTGCTTACCTAGCTGGCTCGCATTTATTCACTCATGATTCATGAAGCGTTTATCAAGCAAGTACCATCTATTATTAGGATTGAAGGTGCAAAGGAGGCTCAAACCCAATCCTTGCCTTCAGAGAGCTCAAAGGACTATGTTGGAGCAGAACTTAGTTGTCATTTCAAAGGCAAAGGAACTCAAATTAGGGAGTTTGCTGGCGTCTGTCTTAGGACTGGGGGGCCAAGATAAATGTGATGTGTAAAAACAAGCATCAGTGTACGAGTGGGAAGAGATAGCCTAGAAAACATTTTCTCAACTATGTCTATGACTCTTGGGAGCTCCTCGTTCATTATTAAGTTCTTTGATGACACCGACCACTGCATAGGAATCTCTTCCCAGAGCAATTTATAAATATCAGATAATTTTTATGGTGGGTAATTCCAGAAAGGGTTAAAGTTAGCTTCTCTGGGACACATAATGGGAAAGTAGCTGAACGTGATTTCAAAGGGATTTTTTGGGAGAGAATTCCAATTATAGAGAAGTAATTTCTCTTTCTAGCTTACTAAGCTCTATTTCAGACTAATGCAATTTCAAGATCCATATCCCTTCTCCCCTTATTTCAACAGATATTTTGAATATGAAAATCTTATGTCAAAACTTAGCTAAAGCCTTCATCAGGCTTTTGAAAGGCTAAGTAAGAATTCTGTTTCTAGGAATAAAAAGATTGGGATCAGAAAGATTCCTTGCTGGCTAGAGTCCCTTTTTGGATGGTAGTTCAAGCAGTCTTTAATCCTATTTTTGTTGATTATTTATTAGTTTCCCTGGGAAATCAAAGACTCAGTAACGTAAAATGTGTTTTCCTTAAGATATTTTATGAATCAGAATCCAGAGTAAAGAAATAATGGAAAATACATTTCCTTTGCTGATATGGACTAATTGGGAATTAAAATACCTTTCTCTAGTCAGTGCCCCACATGGAAATGCTAAGTGCCCTCCCTGGCCCAATTGTACCAACCGCAGTTTCTGCCCAGATAAAACTCTTATGCCGCTAGTTGATAAAGAGAGTGCTTTGTCAGGAAATCAAAACTGTGGCGCACTAGAACTAATTTAAGTAAAAGGATAGGCTCCAGGCCAGCTGTTGGGGTAAACCCACATTGAACCAAATGGGAGATGGAAGAAACTTAATATGTGTGCCTTCCAGTCATCAGCCTGGAGTGTGTGTAACGCCAGCTTGTGGTGTTTGTCACCGTGAGAAGTGTGAAGGCAGACCTCCATTCTCAACAACATGGGCAGCCAGTTTGTGGCAGCTTTAGTCAATAGTGGGTTTGCTCTTGGGGGGCCCAGACTTCGGCTAGTTTCCTGATGGAGGTCAGGGGAGCTGTGAAATGTCTTTACTTTCTTTCCTTGTACACATCGTCCTGATCAGGTGACATCAAAAGGCATTTGAGAAAAAAAAAAAAATCTGCTAGAGTAAAACACAAAGAAAATAGGATGCCTTTTGCGTTGTTGAGGCCAGTGTCCTTTGGGGGGAGATACACAAGATAAACACACATGACAAATGAGAAAACCGTTGGGAACAACAAAGTATGTCCAGGTGACAGAAGCAGCAGAGCACTGAGGTGAAGGACACGACTCTGGAGCAAGCTGGTCCAAGTTCAAAACCCACTCTGCCACTTACTAGGTATGATTGCGGGACAAGTTATGTAGCCCTTCTGTGCTTGGATCTTCGTCCCTAAAGTGGAGATACAAGAACACCCACCTCATGATCACTCAGATGTCCTTTGAGACATATGTAAGATCTGCGACCAAGAGAAGTAGGTCACAAGGGCTATGAGAAGGTCATTCCTCTGTGTTTTGAAGCCCGGGGTAGAAATGTCTTCATTAAGTTGAACCACTACTCGAGTATCTTTGACACTATAAAAAACTGCCAATTTCTTATTGTTCCGTCTACCAAAGAGGTGCTCAGAAGGAGGGAGAAGGAGATTGTTCTGGTTTTCTGGAGACAGAAGAAAAAGAGAAAGAACACCCAGCTCATAGGATTGTCATGAATTAATGGCTGTAGTTCAGCATGGTACCTGGCCCGTCGTAGGCGTTATAGAAGTCGGTGATTGTTATTATAGCTCAGAAGTCAGAAGCTCCGATGCCTCCAGGGCCCAGGAGCACCAGCCACTGATCACTGGCCGCAGAGACCATTGGTGTGGAGATGTGAGTGGTCAGGATAGTGGCTCTGCTCCTCAGCTGTGGCCACCCCTCCGCCCTGGCTGTGGCCTTAGGAGAACACTGGTCCATGGCTGCCATGGCTTCTGATATTTCAGAAAACACTGGAAATCTGAATTTTGCTGAAAATCTCCCAACTCTTAAATCTTGTTGATTTATCTTAAAGCCCTCTCCAAGCCAAATAAAACCCTGTTTGCAGGCTGTAGGCCACCAACTCATGACATCTGCAGTCTAAGAATGAAACATGTGAATGTAACTTACAGAAGAAGGCCCTCTGATGAATTTCTTATCTTACTGAAAGAGATCTGTTTTGGTTCTGGAAATATTCATGGAGTTCTTACTACGTGTCAGACCATGCGCTGGTGCTGAAAATACAGGAGAGACCAAGACAAGACCGTCCAAGGAACTCACACACTTTATAAGAATTTTGAAGAGAAAGCAACACCTAGCCCCTAATCAAGATTCCATGTTGGTTCCCAGCTCCTTCCATTACCTATGCTAAGTCTAGACCCGATCCAATGAGTGCTTAAAAGCAGATTTAGGTTTTTGAATAATAATATAATAGTGCGATGCAGTTTAACACTAATAAATCTGCCAACAATAATGCAGAAATATTCTACTGAGGTTCTGTTCCTCTTAGTTTCCTGCTTTTTCTCTGATTAATCATCCTCTTTCATTCACTATCACTTCATTATTTATGGACATGGACTTGGGCTGTGATATTTTTCCATTGTTTGCCTGTTGCTTCACACCTTTTTTCTCATTTTGTCTTTGAGAGTGTGAACTTCCTTCACACTTCCAAGGGCATTCAATGCACACGAATTCTATGAGCTAATTCAGTGTCATTTGGGAAATAGGGAATATTATATATCCCCTCCCTTTCTTGGAGATTCGCAAAGCCCATTAGCGAAGCCCATTAAAGGCTCCAAGGAAAGGGCACCTGGGTGGCTCAGTGGGTTAAGCCGCTGCCTTCGGCTCAGGTCATGATCTCAGGGTCCTGGGATCGAGTCCCACATCGGGCTCTCTGCTCAGCAGGGAGCCTGCTTCCCTCTCACTCTCTCTGCCTGCCTCTCTGCCCACTTGTGATCTCTCTCTGTCAAATAAATAAATAAAATCTTTAAAAAAAAAAAAGGCTCCAAGGGAAAATGGCAGTTTACAGAGCTACTTGATAAACCTTGTCTGAATAGATGTTTCCCAAATGTATTGGACCAAGGCCTACCATCCCATCCTTTCCCCCACTTCCTGCACCTTAATATGCCAAGTTACTGATAATTGTTTGGCCCATTCAGGGAAATGCTGGATTGCCAAATTACGGTTCCTATTAGGAACTATAGTTTCTTTCAATTTCTTCTCTACCTCAGTATGTATGGGTAACGATATCTCCAGGAGCTCAGTCTTTACGTTCAAGGAATCTAGCAAATGGATTGCGGCGGTGGCCATCTTGTTGGTGCCTAACAACTGAATGAGAAATCTTCGAGGAAAGAGACTGTTGTCTTGTGCTGTCTGTGTGGCCCCAAGTACAGGGTCACTCTGCTGTGGGCGTGGGGCACATGTACATGAACTGGCCAGTGACCGCCCGCAGCAAAAATACTCCAGGAGATGTTAACAGTTGATGAATTTGGATAAAGAAGAGATGGGTGGTTTCTTCGGTAGTATTCCTGTAAGTTCTCTGCTAGTTTAAAATGAGTTCCAAATTTAAAATTCTTTTTCATCTATGAGACTGTATTCCTAAAAGGTGTCAATTATACCTCCCTTTAAAAAAAAAAAAAAGTATTGTAAGGCTTGGCAAGCCTGAGAGATAAGAGCAAGGAAAAAAATGGAGGATGCCCGTGAGCAGGTCAAGAAAAGGGAATGAAGACGAACAGGTGTGCAATAGAATCAGCAGGTTTGGGTTTTTGCAAAGATCAGTGTCTGATACTGGGGCTAAGATGGTGTCATCCAGGGGCCCCGTTCCCAGGCTGCATTCCAGATTGGGTCTGCCTGGGTCTCCCACTGAGTCTTGTGGCCATGGAATTTGCCAGTACTTTTGCTGCCCCCCAAGCCCCCGAACTGTTGACTCCTCTGTGATCAGCCTCTCCCCCCCCCGCCCCCCCCCCCCCCGCCTCCTGTGTGGGTGGCACATCTGGCCTTTCTGCTTCGCATCCAGGTCTGTAATCTCTGCTGCCATCATGTCACTTCCTCCAGGAGTCGCCACACCCAACCACACTGCTCAGCGCCTCACGGCAAGACTCAATCTGACTCTTCTTTGGAGAAAGAGGAATTAGCCTCAGATTTGAGGGTTCGGCTGTAAAATGACGCTTCCCACACTCACAGATCTGCATACCGAGGAGAAGGCTGAGCTGATCGCAGACTGCTGGTGCAGGCCCCGAATGAGCGGGGAGCATGGGGCAGATTAACCATCCTTGTAAGCCTCGGGAGCTCTCTTGTGTCTTCTTGGTTGTGGGCAGAGCACTAATGCTTTGGCTTTAATACAATTTCTTTCCTCCCAGCTCTTGACATTTGTAAATCTTCAGGAAAATGTATGTGGGAAATCAATAGGACACGCTTCAACCCAGTTACAATAGCGAGAGGAAGACCATCCTGGCCTTTAAGATCACTTCCGTGGACACTAGTATTTTACAACCTGTCCCTGGGCCCCCATGCCCACCTCCTGATTTTTATGAAGGTGAGCACTGTAGGACAGTGAGAGTCACAAAGCTTTGACATAACTTAACTCCTAGGTGTGTTTGGCATGAAAACAAAGATAACCCTGTTCAACAGTGAATTTGTGCCTCTGGGTGAATGGCCAGGTGTTCTTTCAACTGAACTGTGAGACTAATTTCTTCCTGGCCCCTGGAAGCCAGCTGAAGCAGTGGGCCAGCTGGTGTACCTTCAGTCTTGCATACCAACATCTTTCTCTGATTCACAGATTTCCTTTATCCCCAGCACTTCCTCTGGTATGTGCATCCCCGACAGTAAGCGATATCTCTTATTGGATTTGGGCATTTTTCAACCGTGAGTCTTTTGGGGTGGGGAGGGGAGTAGAGGAAGGAGGGGGGGCTACATTAGAATATTTCCAGAGGGAGCCATGCTTTAATCTCACCCACCTCCGACTCCTGTGCATCTGATGTTCTCCACATTCGCAAGGAGATGACGCTGAAGTCAGGGAGGATGGCCTTAGGAGCGGAACTCTTTTTAATATTTAAGTGATCTCCCAGAAAATGAAGTCAGTTTACATCCAGTGGTTGAAACGCCCACCATGACTAGAGTATAAAACAATAAGAAGCTACAGACATTCTTCCCTAGAAGAGAAGTTCCTTTTTGGAAACTTTTCGATGACTTTGATTCACAAAGCGCAGCCTTTCCGTAGTCATCGATTTACTTTTCAGTGATCCGAGCTTTGGAGAGGCTCAGAGATTTACCTGGTGAGTCACAGAGTAAAACTTAATGCTCAGAAGCGGGAGCCTATACCTGGCAGTCTGCTGGTTCTCAGGATACCAGATCATATCCATTAATTTACTTGCCCAAATAGCTGTGACATACAAGATTCTTCATACTAAAAAGGGTGCTTGAAAGTCACAAGGAAGTAGCAGAGGACCTCTGGTGACTTGAATGTGTCCACTTTCAGCAGAGTGTGCTTGTTGGCACCCCTGGGATAATCTGGACCTATCTTACAAGTTTTGTTTTTTTTTTTTAAGGGAAATGCATTTCTCTTTGCTCGTGATACACACACATTTCCGTTTTCGGGAGGCTACAGTGATGGTGTTGAAACGGTGCCCGTCTGTTTTTGAGAGGAAATTGCCAGGAGCCTTCCAAAGCGAGCTGCACCAGGATGCAAACCGTGAACCTCCTTTAGTCTGGTGTGTGAGACAATTTCGGTCAGCTGTACCAGGCAGTCTGCGTCGGGGTTCAGCTTTTTTGCAAATGCCCTTCTCAGCCGTTCTCACAAACCTAGCTTCCCTAAAGGCTGTGCATTGAAACATGCGTGACTTCTCAGGTACTTTTATTTTTATTTTTTTTTTAAGATTTTATTTATTTGTTTGACAGAGAGCGAGCACAGGCAGGGGGAGCAGTGGGCAGAGGAAGAGGGAGAAGAGGAAGAGGGAGAATCAGGCTCCCCGAGAAGCAGGGATTCCGATGCGGGGCTAAATCCCAGGACCCTGGGATCGTGGCCTGAGCTGAAGGCAGATGCTTGACAATGGAGCCACCCAGACCCTTTCAGGCACTTTTAAATGTACTGGACACTTTAGTTGCTGATTCCCTTGAACCAGATCTTAGCAGATATTTACGTATTATAAAAACAATTACGTTTCATGCAAAGTATAGTAGCATCTTTCACTCCTAAGAATATATGTGGCAGGTGTTTTATTATCCCTATCTGTTAGACGAGAAAGCTGAGGCTTCCCAAAATGGCTTACAAGGTCATCCGGCCTCCAGCAAGTAGGGGAAACAGAATTCTGACTCACATGGTCAGCCTTTGAGCCGTTGCTCTTGACCTTTTTCTGGCCCCGTACTTCATCTCTTCCTACAGCAGAGGTCACAGACCGAAAGCCAGTCGGCCAGATCCCACCTCAGGTAACTAGTCACTGCTGAGCCCTTCCTACATGTCAGAATTATTGTATGCACATTTATTCTGTCATTTCATGCTCAAAACAACTCCACGACGTCGGTGGTGGTTGGCATCCCCATTTTATGTATGAGGAAAACTGACATTCCAATGAAGTCATGCGTCCCAGAAGGTAGCAGGACTACCATCCAACTCCAGGCTCTCTGGTCCCAGAAGCCACTCTCTTAACCATCACGCTAAGAACTGCAGTCATCTGCCAACATTGGAAAACCGAGGTATTTCACACTACATGCAAAGATGTCCTACTTCTCTGGGAAAGCCAGACGAGACAGGAGATTGGGCGGTACTGATTCCCTTCCACCAGGCAAGAGTCGCTTGGCAACTGTGGGTAGCGCTCTTGATGTGAGAGCGGTGTCTCCCGCCGCCACCTGTCCCTTTCACTGCTTTACTCCTGGTGACTCACTTGGACTTTAGGGGCCTATTAGTTTGCATTTGGGGTCTGGGGTCTTCATGGGACTGGAGCTGCCTCCACCGGGGCCTGTCTGTTGAGTGTGTTTCATTGTATATGCTGTTCGGTGCTAACAGCATCCCCCCAGAATAACAACAGACTCTCGCTCTGTCCCCTTCCCCCATGTGGGGCTCTAGCGTTTGTGCCCAACCACGTGTTGGAGATCCTGTGAGATTTATACCCTCTCTTCTCTCCACCTGCTTGGTAGCATTGTGGTGATGTTTGGTTGGCCATAACCAAGCTGGCATATAGTTTAGTAGACTGTCGTGTGACCCAGGGACCCCCCCAGCCTCCGTCTGCATCAGAGCGGAATATGACTCTAACACCCAGTAGAAAAGGAGCTGGCAGGTGCCTGCATCCTTCACAAACCAGAGACTTACGTATTGAATGGGCATTTCTAAGAACTCAGTCTTGATGATTTGTTCCGTGTTGGGCCAAACCAGTGTATTATTGGTAAGATAATGATGGCATTCACCCAAGGGTAATCCTTTCAGGGATTTTGATGATGCAGTAAATCACTAGTGTAAAGCCCGAGTGGTTTATGCCATTAAAACCTCGGGATAGAATTAGACTTGTAATCACCACTTGCCCATGTTTTGTCATTTATGATAATTATAGTAGTAATAATCCGTGTATTGTTGGGAAGTAGCAGTCAGAAGCATCCATCAATTTTTTATCGACACCAAATCAAGTTGATACTTCATCTTTGCTGCAAAAATGTAGATTGCACCAATTAGTCTAAAGAAATTGGGCGGTCATTAGCAATGACGGAAGCAGTTCGTCTACGGAATATTTCTGGTTCCTCTGATGCCAACAATCCCTCTTAATTACATGGAATACCATGAGCGTCTTTGGGACTCTATCAATAGTGCTGTTGTTGGCTTGGATCAGAAGGAGCATCCGTGTCCTTGCTTTTATGTAAAAGAATGCACTATTACCTCCCAGCCCCCACCTTGTACCCTTCTGCGCTTCCAGGCAAATTTATTCTGAAGCAGAACACTCAAATCAAAGCAGTTGGCTTCTTTTTTTTTTTTTTTTTTTTCTTATTTGGAAATAGGAATTTTCCCCAGTGGGCTGCTTTCAGGGATGGTGCATTAGCTACCATCCCATACTTGTTAACTTCTCATTCACCTTACCCAAATCATGGAATAATCATCTGCTTGAAAAGAGAGAAAGAAAGAAAAAAAAGGGGGGGAGGGAGAGAGAGACAGAGAAAGAGAGATAGAGAAGAAAGAGAGACCAAACTAAAGAAAGAAAAGAGTCAGAAGTTAAAAGAAAATCCAACTAATTGTGAAGAAATCCTGGTACTAATGAGCTTTCCACATCTGCCTCAGGTCTTTTCCCCAGGCTATCCCACTCTCCGTCTCTAGACATTTTCAATCGGCATTGCCCATAAATTGTACTAAGCAGCTGAATAATGTAGTGTGGAAATTGTGAATATATATATATATTTTCGATTTAGGAAGTTTGGAAGAGTAAGACTAGGAAGGAAAGAACTCACCCCTCACCCCCAACTATGACTCCAATCTCTGTAACTGTTTTTTGGTAGGTTTTATTCCAGACTCTAAAGTATGTTGAGTTTTGTGGTTGTTGTCGTCCTTGTTGTTTTCGTGTTATTATTACATTTGATCCTTGAGCAATGCAGGGGTCAGGAGTGCTTACCCTCGGCACAGTCACAAATCCCTGTAGAATGTTGGACTCCTCAAAAACTTAACTTAAAATGGACTCCCGTTGACTGGAGTCTACCAGTATTTCCAATACCATAAACAGTCGATGAACACATATTCTGTATGTTACATTTATTATATACTGTATTCTTACCATAAAGTAAGCTCTAGGAGGAAAAAAAAACACTAAGAAATCATAAGGAACAGAGTACAGTGTTGCATTTACCAAAAAATAAACCACACAGAAGTTGACCTTCACAGTTCAAACCCATGTTGTTCCAGAGTCAGCTTTATAATGGGGTGCCTGGGTGGCTCAGTCGGTTAAGTGTCTGGATTTGGGCTCGGGTAAGGATCTCAGGGTTGTGGGATCAGACTCTGGGCCGGGCGTGGAGCCTGCTTAAGATTCTCTCTCCCTCTGCCCCTCCCCCCCAAAGAGTCAACTCTATGGTATTCTTTTATTTTTTTTACTTGTCAAAATTTTTTTACTTTACCCACAATTTCATTAATCATTTTTCATGTGTGACTAGTACTCCATCAAATATAAGGTATCTACTTCTCCATGTTTTGGATTATTGCCCTGAGGTAAAAAGTGAAATACTAGATCAAAAATGATTAGTTTCTTTATCACTCTCAATAGAAATTGACAAACTGTGCCCCCCAAAGAATTAGACCAATTTAAAAAA